>JAOXNZ010000012.1:22725000-22746116 GCA_028566095.1 Kryptolebias brasiliensis | reverse complement strand
AATGCTTCATGTTGAGTTAAAGTAATAAAACTGTAGATTTTTTCCCCTCATTTTTATGATCATTCAATGAGTTTTTTCATTTTTAAGTGCATGTTTTGCTTTGGGTAAACTCGCCGCAGCTCATTGACTTGTTTTCATTGGCAGTGGTGAAACTAGAGCACAACAACACAAACACTTTGCTCCTACTGACTTGGTCTATACTGTGCCATTTGGTGGTGAAACAGGTGGACGACAGAATTTCTGTTAGCCAAACCTATGCTAGTTTGGCGTCTTTTTAAATGAAAAAAGATGCTAATTAAATTGGATCTGGTAGGGATGTTGTGAAAGGTGCAGCGCAAAGACGAAAAGCAGCAAAAACAACCTCAAAGGCACATATTAGGCCTTATTCTAATACCTTATTATGATTATACATTAGCACATTTTAATCTTTTACAGCCATTTTTTTCCAAATAAGGACTTTAACAGAATAATTATATAAACATTGAGGAGACTTACAGAGATACAAAGGTAAAACTCTTAAAGTAGCAGCATTTCATGGTTTTGTGTCTTTAAATGTGCTTGGTGCAGCTTTTTCTTCAGTTTTTGAGTTTAAAATGTCGAGCTCACAAATATTAAAATAAATCATTGTAATGGTATCACCTAGAGCACTGAGGGATTTTATTTTTTATTCTAAATTAAACTTTTACCAAACACGTTCTTTTGACAGAATAAAGAAACATGCTGAGGCTTCTCATATTTTGTATAATGGAACCAAATTCGCACTTTAGTGTTATGTTACATTTACAGAGGTTTCTCATCAGCAAAAACTCAGGCTGAATAAAGGTGCAACAAGAAACTTAACCAAGTCCAAAATCAGTTTAGGTGCAGAAACATGTTTCATTGTAGAAACATCTGAAGCTAAATGTTTTTACACCTCACTCAATTTGTCACCCGAGTAAACCAAACTGAGACTGAATCTCTGTCACTAATTTTAAACCTTACTCAGTAGGATGGATGTACTTTTTCTAAACTGTGGCTCCAATTTAGGTAACCCAGATAGTAAAGTAATGAATGGTTTAAAAGGGGTTCCTCTCCAGCTCTGCCTAATAATCTAAATATGATCACCTGTAGATTGTATCGATCCTCAGGAGAGCACTGTGGAGCAAATCTGATAAGAAGGTTGATCCTAATGATGAACAGTGGTTTGGGAAGTGCAAACTGCAGTTAATTGAATTAAACTTCCATCAGAGGTGGATAACAGTGTTTGATTAGATAATAAAATCATTCTGAGGAACTACTGCCACACAGTAATAAAAAAGAATTGCAGATTAAATTCAGTTATGTGGCACACAAATAAAATGCTGAAAAATAAACCATCCCTTTTCCTGCACTAGGGTAATTGTAAAGGTATAAAAATGGGTTTTTATCAAACATGGGTAACATTTCTCTAGTGCAGGCACTCTCCCATACCCTTAATGTATCAGTTCTGCCTCAATGCTGTAAAATATTACACACAAAAATAATTAAATATAGTAAAATATTAAAACCACCAATGTTACAAGACCGCAATACATAAGAAATGTCATGAGTGAAACTATAACATGGAAGTCGATTTGGATTCTGGGTGCAGAACTTACCCATCTGAGACGATGCCCTCTGCAATCTCACAGACGAGGATGAAGAGCAGGACGAAGGTGAGCAGCCAGCGAAGGTTGTGTCCAGGAAAGTGCAGCCAGGTGCTGTGATGGATGTGAACCTTTGAACTCTGGCTGCCCCAACCTCAGATGCGAGGAAAGAAAAAGTTTTAATAAAAACTAAAAAAAATTATTTTTTTTTTGCAGAAATGCAGTGTGAATGCTGAGTGCCAAATGACTTTGCTGAATTTTGCTGAAAAGCTGAAGCTGAGTTGTTAAAGCTTAAGAAGCAGAATACTAGCTAAAAGCTAAAAGAAGCAAAGCAAACAAACAGAAACTTAAAAAAGAAATGAAATCAATAGCTTAAATCCAAAAGCAACACAAATAACTAGCTAAAAGTATCAAAACGCTACCTAAAAGCTAAGAGTAGTAAAAGGCTCAGCTAAAGGCTAAAAGTATCAAAACAGTAGCCAGGAGCAAAAGTAGCAAAAAGCCAGCTAAAGGTTAAAGTGGCATGAGGTTAGCTAAAACTAGCAAAAATCTAAGAAAAGAAGCAAAAGGCTGGCTAAAAGCTAAAGTAGCAGAATGGTAACTTAAAGCTAAAAACAAAAACAGAGCAAGTACTGTACACTAAAACAGATTTCAAAGAAAAATAATGTTTTCAAACTAATTGAAGAGATCTCTGTGTATTTCTATGGGGAAAATATTTGTAAATAAAGTTAAATATTTTTAAAAGTATAAAAGTTACAAAATTCAGAGTACTCGTCTCCTTAATGACCTGAATGTTTTGATACATAAATGACTAAAATAGCACAAAGTATGTAGATGTAGATTGCAAAAAAAACTGAAAAATAATAGTGTGAATGCTGAAACATTTACACAAATCATAAGGGTGATTCACCTCATACACATTCAGGAGAAAACTTTTTAAATATTACACACATCAGCTGTGAATCCTTAGTCATTCAGTTTTTCTCGTGTCTGTGAACTCACTAAATCCACATTTTGAAAACTAACTTAATGAGTCCCCTTGAAATGATCACAACCTAAACTCTAATGTGCAAAGAATAACTTACAGAAGATGGCAGCTCGCCAATGTAGGTTTCAGAGTCCAGCTTGGTTTTTTTTTAACACTTTAATTACATTAAATAATGCTTGGCAGACAAAGCTAGGAAAGCAAAGCTGCCAGCCTGAGACAGTGTGTGTTTATTAGCTCTTCTCAGGGATGCAACCACTTTGTCCTTTTTTTTCCTGTTTTACTCAAACAGATGTTGGCCACAGTATACACAATGTTATAACACTGTCTGAGTCATCAAAGTGTGATTTATATCATTAAATTTAGCCTCTGCTGTAAAAGCTAATCTCTGTCGAAGAGGTCATGTAAGCAAGTCTTGTGCTGTTGGCACCTTTACCAGTTTGTCTCACTCTGAAGTGTCGGCACAGACTGGTCTGAAGTGCGTCTCTTCCTCTTCAGCTCCTTTATCACTCATGCAAATTCATTCATTCTGCTCAAGCACCATTCACTGCAATTCAAATTAACTTCAAATCATGAAGTCAACTATAAAAACAAATTCATGCATAGATTGCTTGGAAAATCATCATACTGCTTACACACATAAAAACAAACAGATTTACATAAAAGAAAATGCTTTTGTGTCATAAGATTGTGACTTGAAAGGGTTTATGTCAGCCAGCAGCTTAAACCAGTCCTCTTATCTGACTGGTGATCCAATGTAAATAGTCTTACAAAGGTGTGCTGGTGCGTTTCCAATCTGTTTATTCAGTCATTATTTGAACACTATCCTCTCATGCTTGTGGCGTTTATGTGACTCTGTAATTTAATGAACATGGGCTGAGCAGCACATCTCGTAGGTCTGTTACCGTCTAAAATCAGGACTTTGACTTGAAAGGTTCTGTCAGGTGAGCAGAAAAAATTTCACACTTCCTGAGGTTTGTCTTCAGTGCTAAAGCTGTTAGTGAAGGCACATCGGGAGGAGGGAGAAACCCTGCAGCTTACAGATAGACTGTTTTCTAACTCAGATTCACAATGAAGGTTTTCACTGTCACACTGTAAGGTTTTATTATTTTTAACTTGTGACATGATTTTTATTTCCTGTAGATAATAAGTTAACTTTTGGAGTCAACCCGATTTAATATGGCTACCACAGCCAATGAACCTTAAGAAACACAGCAATGACTTCAACTCAGTCAACTTTACAGATATTGAGCTGAACTTTGGCGTGGTAGTGTCTGAGCATTCTCTGTAAATCGTTCTTTAAGCACTACACATTGCACAAAATATTTGCTGAAAATGTTGGCATTAACTATTGGTGTCAAGCCTGTTTGTCTGTTAGCAGAATATCCCATTAATCACATAACAGATTTTAAGAAATTAACCACTGGATGTACAACTAAAACTAATTAACTTCTGGAGTTACCGCAATTAAAAAAAGACCACCACAGCTAAATGACCTTAGCTAACACAAAAATGTCTATAACTCAGTCAGTTTTACAGATATTGAGCTAATTTTGATGTGGTAGTAGCTGAGAAGCATTCTTAACACTTACTCTGTGAGCTATCACATCTCACAAGATGTCACAATATTGCATGAGTTTGTGCATAACATCCTTAACAAGGTTTGACCAAAAACTGCTATAACTCCATCTAATTTTAGTTTAAATCTCTTGTATAAAAGGCAGTGGGTAATATGCATTCCTTAGAGAAATGCCAGGACTTTAAAACGAAACAGAAGCAGAAACATTAGGGAGACAATGCTTCAAGCAGCTGGAGTATTAATGTGGATGAAGCAATCATGAAATATGAAAATACTTTATTCCAAACAAACGTCATAGGCAATGACATCAAACTATCAACTGGCTCATTATTGTCCTGATGAATCTTTTGATGATTACAGTGATTATATTGAAACCTGTTTCTGTGCCCTTCAGTGCACAGAGAAATTTGATCTGGATCACAAGAAGCGTTTAACTGTTCTTGTTACTCTTGGAGGAAGTAAGTCACTTCCTATGTGTCCATGGCACAGAAACTGGTACTCAGTCTTGTTAACAGAACACAGTAGCTGGTGTTTATTTTTGATCCTGCTTCAGGATGTGGAAGCTTTTTATTCATTGTTAGTCCAGTCCTTGTATCTGACCATAACAGCACATTGTGCAAGATAATTAAATGAAACAGAAAAGTGGATAAGTGGACCACAAAAAAGGGAGATGTGTCATCCTTCTACTGTATGTCAAGTTTTCAGCTCTTTGAGAGTCACCTCATTGGTGCTAAAATACCATTTAAAATGACAAAGCTGTGGTCATTTTGGTCAAGTTTTGAAAATAATATTCTGCATAAAGTTATGTGATATTTTGTGAGATCATCCATATTCTGTAAGCACTTAAAGAAGGTGTTGTTAATAACTGTCAGCTACTACCACACCAAATCTTAGCTCAATATTTGTAAAATTCACTGAGGTAAAGACATTTTGGTGTAGGCTAAGATTGATTAGCTATGGCAGCCATCTTGAATTGAGTTGACTTCAAAACTTAATTAGTTGTAGAGGTACATCCAGTGATTAGTTCACGAGATTTTGGCTAACAGATAGACAAACACACACACTCACAGCCATCGCCAAAGGCAAAGCGGTGATAAACTCAGATGATGAGCCAGCAATTTGTGAACCTGAGGCAGCAAAGTGTGGAAAGTTACACTCTAGTGATGACACTAATAGCAAGGCCAGCAGCCAGAAAGGTGAGCCAAGGAAGAGTAATACGATGCTTTTGCATCAATTTGCTTCTGTATACCACAGCGCAGAACATCACAAGTATCACATTTGCTTTCAAAAACTGCAACTCAGTAATTTTTTTTTTCTCAGCGTGTCAGTGCAGAATCGGAGTCATCAAGGACACTGTAATCTTAGATGCTTAAATAAAATTAAAAATAAAAGTTCAGTTCTAATGTCTGATGATGAAAATCAGACTGCTGCAAGGAACACATTCACACTTAGAGAGTCGCATGTGAGTCACAGAAACACTGTTCATCCTGTGGGACATCCGTCCTTCTGAAACAACTTAAACCTGAAACTTCTTATCAGTTATTATATCTCAGCCTTTTAGATGAGAGGTGAAATGTCTTTATTACAACTAATAAATGAACTCCAGTTGTGGTCTATTCAAGCAATGTGTTACACATCAGCTGCAGTATATGTAGGTGCACAGTCAGTGATGCTTATAAATAAAATATGTGTTAAGTGTGTTAAAGTCTATAAACGCTGTAAGAGAAAGAAAACATCAATGGAATTAGCATAGAAAGGTAAGTAAACTAAAAGAGAAAGAACAGCAAGAGGAGATACGGTCTATCGATCTTCTTATTTGTGCTGACAAATCATGTGCGTGTGCTGAGTGTGTGATTTGTGGTGAGGTGAGAAGAGGCTGAGAATCTCACCTCCCAGTTAGACTCACCAATGAAGAGGATGGGAAAGGTGATGAAGAGGAGAAAGACATGTGGGACCACATTGAGTGCATCCAGGAAGCAGCCGTTGTTCAGAACCCCCTTGTCCACATTGTAGGCCGATGAGTTGTTCTCGCTCCCACAAAAAGCCAAGGACATGGTGGAGCTGGGACTCTGCAGGGAGCAGGCCGAGGAAGAGGAGGAAGAGGAGGAGCAGAGACAGAGAGGAGACAGAGAGAAGATGATGTTTTCAGAGCATGTTGTCAATTCAGAGGCAACGCAGGCTGCGTCTTCAGCTGTTATTCCCAAAGTGACCTCCTTCTTTTCAAACTAAGATCCAAAATATCAGCTCCAGAGAAAAACCAGAGACGGAGTCAGAGTCCGGTGCAGCAGCGGCAGCTCCTTCTCCTCTCTGATTGTCTAAGCAGCGTTCCCCCATGCTGGTGAGAAACATCTGCATCCCGTCCGCCTGCAAGCTGCGGACATCCTTTAAGTCTGAATCTTCACTTGTGCACAGCTCTGCACAGCTCCACCAGGATGCATTTAGACATGCTCACATCGTTTCACACACACACATACAGAGCTGCAACGGCATTCTGCAGTGCACCTGCTATTCCTGTCTCCTCACAAATGAGAGTTCAAAGTCGACCTTGAATGACAAGAGAAAAGAGGGGCAGAGTGTGCGGGCGGGCGGACTGGAAGTGTGAGCAACAGAGCCATTAAATGTAGGAGGTGAAGGCAGGAGGGAATGAAAGACAGAGAGAGGGGAAGGGAAGAGACGAGGGGTTTGGCTGCTGCTGGATGAACGCTGCAAACGTCATACAGAGGTACGTGAGAAGCATGAGTTAGAGCTTATAATCTGAATCACAACAGCACATTTCCTGGGTTTGTATTATCCCTCACCCCCACCTCATTCACTTGTTAATATTGTACTGGGGAAAAGTGGGCTGCACACATTAATAGAGTGGATGCTGATCCAGCATTTACACTATTGTTTATTTGTTTATTATTTTATTTTTCTGTATGTTTTTTGTAATCTACTTCTGCATACTTTGTGCTGTTTAACAGTTCATATATTGAAGCGTTCAGCTCATTCAGGAGATTGGAGCTATGAATTTTGGTTTTTGTATCTTTATAAGTTTCAAATATTTAACTTAATTTACAAATATACAAAAATGCATTACAATCTCTTCAGTTCCTTAAAAAATATTGTTCTCTTTGAAACCTGCTTCAGCATGCTTGCTCTATTTATCTTTTTATGTTACTCTTAGCTTTTAGCTAATATCTAGCTACTTTTAGCTTTTAGCAAGCCTTTTGCCACTGTTAGCTTCTTGCTACTGTTTTGCTACTTTTAGCTTTTAACTAGCCTTTTGCTCCTTTTAGCTAGTATTTTGCAACCTTTAGCTAGTGTTTTGCTGCTTTTAACTTTTAGCAAGTCTTTTTTTTCTCTCTTTAGCTTCTAGATAGTGCTCTGCTTTGTTTTATCTTTAAGAACCCAGTTTCAGCTTCTTCAGCAAATTTCCCCATAGTCTGCATTCACATTGCATTTATGCAGAAAATGCATTTCTTCTAGCTATAATGGAATTAAAAATTCATGAATTCCTGGGTCAGCTCACGTCCTGAAAGTAGAGATCCAACTGTAGTCGCCACTGATTTATGGAGGGATCAGCAGAGACCCACATGGGAGCAGATTCCGATAATCCATCTGTCAACAGGAAAAGCCTCATAGGCTTTTCTTGGTGGCTAAAATAATTCATGTTTAATGTTTTCCATGTTTACCGTCATGTGATTACAGCAAAGAGATAAGCTCAATGTAACAAGCAGTTTACACAAGTTTTCAGACACACTTCCCTATGTTTTCTTGTGCATGTGTTTGAAATTTAGTACAACATCCTCTCTTAGCATCTACAAAAACACAACACTGAGTAGTTATTGCCCGATGCAGAAAGTGAAAGATGATGTTTTTGCTCGTGTCTGTGTGTGCGTCTGTCTGTAGCATTAACCAGTGGATGAATTCCTAATGAAACTCTCAGGGAGTCATTCTCTGAGCGCTAACAAATCCTAATATTTTAACTATGTCACTTCTCAGCATAAGATGTCAAACTCTGGCAATGAAAACGACCAGTGATATGCATTCCTTCAAGGAATGCTAGGCTTTTAAATTATCTATTGAATCTTATATTCACAATCTGCTCTTAAGATAATACAGTATACTGTAAAACAATGCAAACTTATTTCTTAGCCAAATCCTTTGGGTGTGCAAGACAAACTGCAACACTCTCCCTTCATTTTTTTCCTGCACACAGGGATGAGATCATTAAAATGAGATAATTTTGGAATTGGTGTCACACAGTTTGTCCAGCAGAGCAACTCAGGCTCAGTTGCTTTAAAATATCTCAGCACCAATAACAGAGCATGGTGTCAAAGCTGAGGGGACGCTGGAGCTGAGTCGAGCAGAGATATCACGGTAAATGTTGTAAATAAGTTGGTGAAATTAATTACTGATTAGTTATTGTCAAGGGCCTCAACATTTATCTTTTAAACATAAAGAGATATTGCTTGTTTATTCAAATAATACCAGATGATAAAAGTTTTTATTTCCATTGCAAAAGTGATACTGGCCTCAGAGGTTTAGTATTTTTCAGGCAGTAAAGTAAAACATAATATCTCTACAAAGATAGTCTAGATTGCACAGATAATTAGAGATATTAAGTTCAAAGAGAACGTTTTAGATTAAAAAATCATCCATGTAAATCAGTGCTCTGTTTTCTGCACGCTCTTTTGAGCTAAGTTGTAAAATCTGAAGTTTGTTGCCTCATTCAGACAATACAAAACATAAAGGCTGAGATTACAAAGGTTTTTTTTACCTTTAAGCACCTGACTAACTCTAAAGAGGATGCTAAAGGTCAATAGTTATGCAGCTAACAGAAAAACTGCACACTTGAATGTCAACAAGAGGTAAACAGTTATTTTTAATCACTAAAATGCCTATGAAATGGGAACGCAACACAAAGCATAGCTGAAAGTGAAAAAAATCTGGTAGGTTTATCATTTCAACACTGAGGGGAAAACAAATCACATCAGTAAACAACAGAAAAAAAAACAGTAAAATTGCCAAATGACTAATTGGCCGAGTGAAGGGGACATTTAAGGCTCTGAAGGTAAGCAGGAGGGTTTTAAAATCCATACAAAATCTAACATGAAGCCAATGCAGGGAGGAAAGTTGGAGACAAATGTTTGTGTGCCTTTAAGTCCTAATAATAAAATAAATCTGACTGGCGCCAAAGCTTTGAAACAACTGTAAATTATCATTAATTAATCTGAGGAAATTATGGGTCATTCAATGGACACCATGGTTCTGATTTAACTGCATGTAAATAGAGAACAAAAGTGACCCGAGGACTCGTCCCTGTGGTACATCTCAACACAACTGAGCCATAGAGCGACTGCAAAGCTCTGTTGAGAGGCATGAGCATTATAATTTAAATCATTAAATCTACACAGGACTGCGAACGCTCAAAAAGGATGCTGTGATTGACAGAACAGAAAGTGGCACTTAAATTTAAAGATCTAAAACTGAGCAGTCTCTTTCTATCTGCACTTAGCAGTCACTTTAATAAGTGCTGTCTCTGTACTAAGAAGTGCTCTAAAATCATTCTGTAAGCAGTTAAAGAAGTGTTGACATTCATAAATGATGGCAACTGTGCATCAATTACTTTCCCTTAAATAGAAAAGAACACTCAGAGGTGGGTCTGTAGAGCCACTTAAGAGGAGTTCAGGCTTCTTTAAAGCAGGTGAATAATCTCGAGTTTAAAACTGTCGGTGAGAGCCGAACAGAACTTCACCTTTACAATGTGGAGCCTCTTTCACAGATCGATTGATGTTCAATGAGTCAACAAGACGTAAGAATTTAGAGGTTTAGGGATGGCAGGGATGACATACATGAGAAATAAAGTCACAAAGAATGGATGGAGATATAAAAGGAGCTGAGATATGAGGCCTACAGTTAATAATTCAGGAGGGCTTGTGACAAAGAGACTGATAGTTAAAAGAACTAGAATTACCAAAAGTTCGACCCCTATTCCAAAATGTTGGGACATTGTGGAAAAAGTCAATAAAAACAGAATCACAAAAGAAGATGTAAAGGTATCAAATGTCTGAACTAAGATACTGCTCCAGTTTCTGGAAAAAATAAGGTAGGTTTGAATTTGATGGCAGCAAAACAGTTACTAAAGGATAAATGTAGTAAAACTGTAGCTAAATTCTAAAATTAGCTAAATCATAGCTAAAAGCTACAATTAGCAAAGCAGAAGCCAATAGCTAAATGTAGCAGAATTGTAGATAAAAAAATAAAATTACCAAAGCTGTATCTAAATTCTAAAAATAACCAAAACCAAAGCTAAAAGCTAAGCATGGCAAAACTGTAGCTAAAAGCTAAAGTTCTACAAAACATTAGCTAAACACAAAAATTTGCAAAACAGGTGTTGAATGCTAAATGTAGCAAAATCACAGCTTAAAGCTACAATCAGCAAACAGTAACTAAAAGCTAAATGTAGCTAAGCTGGAGCTAAAAACAAAAATTAGCAAAACAGCTTTTAAAAGCTTAATGTAGCAAAATCACAGCTAAAAGCTACAATCAGCAAACAGTAACTAAAAGCTAAATGTAGCTAAGCTGGAGCTAAAAACAAAAATTAGCAAAACAGCCGTTAAAAGCTAAATGTAGCAAAATCACAGCTAAAAGCTACAATCAGCAAACAGTAACTAAAAGCTAAATGTAGGAAAATTGTAGCTGGAAGCTGAAAGTAGCAAGACAGTAGCTAAAAGCTAGAAAGCGTATAAGACAATAAGAAGTAGATTTCGGAGATCAATGTTTTAATGTTTTGCTATGGGGGTGATTCTTTATAAATAAAGTTAAAATAATTCAAAAAGTATAAATGTTACAAATACTAAAAGTCATGGCTCACTATTCCTGATCAAGGTGAATGTTTTGATAAATAAATGACTGAAATAGCGCAAAGTGTGCAGAAGTATTGTGATTGCAAAAACACATGGAAGAAACTATAAACAGGAAAACAACCGAGTTTATCACTGAATCAGAATTTACACAATTAAAACATGATGCTTGAAATGTCTAACAGTGTGAAGCTGTTTATTTCTAATTCAAACAAATAAAAGAAAAAAGAAGCTTGGTATTACGTGTGTTTTCTTGTCCTGCACTCACTGTTTTAACACACCTGGACAGGTTAGAGCTCATCCATGGATGACCTTGGCTGAGTTAAAGCATCAGACAGAGCTGACTGAGGAAGAGGAGCAACATGCATTCAGAGGGGGATAAGGGAGGAAAACCAGGCTTTTAAAGACTCTGGTGCTTAAACAGGCCTACAGCAACAACAGGATCCTTAAAATCTGTAAACATCACAACCAAAACAGCAGCCAGGCTTTTGTTCTGTGAGCTTAAAGCTCCAGCAGAAAGAAGCATTTGAGTCTTAAGTCAAGTAGAGTGATTTATTGTTGTTTGTTTGTTTTGTTTTCTTCCTGTAGGCGTAAAACAATGAATCATATAAGCATGTTGAGAGAAAAGGAGGAAGGTGGGGGTCGCATGTTTTAAAATGTTCTACATCTGCTGCAAAAAAATAAATAATAATACCCTGCACCGTCCAAATGTCCCTCTTTTATAATTCACCTCGAGGACGATGGTTGATCCTGTTCCAGACTCACACATCTGATTCATTCACCTGAGCGTTCAAACGGGGATCCAGCTCTGCTCTTTAAATTCATGTGTGATAAAAGGAGAAGATTTGTGTCCTTTTCCCAAGTGGGTTAAAGACAAACACAGGCAGTGGGTGTCAGAGGAACACGGCAGAAGAGTTTTCCCTCACAGAGAAAGAAGGAGTCGCTTGGAGCGCTTACCGGTTTATATCGTGAGATCATTGTTCCAGCTTCTGACTTCAGACACGATCCTCAGCTGGGTCACATCCGGGTGTCAACAAGCAAAAAGCGGGTAAATCCACCGAACCGCAGTCTCGCATGGGTTCGGAGTGCGCTCGAACCCTCCGCGTCCTACTTTGCGCCCGAGCAGCGAACCGCAGGCGGCGGTTTGCTTGAGGAGGCTGGGAGCTGTCCACGGTGCTGATCCCCGATACCCTGGAGGAGGAGGAGGGAGAGGAGGAAGAGGAGGAAGGAGGGAGGTAGATCTTTCAAGGCCACCTTTGGAATCTGTCATGAACCGGAGCGGAGGAGGTCGCCAAGCCGAGCGCGCAAACACGACGAGAGGATGAGCTGTTACATAAGAACCAAACGGGATGGTGTCCAACACACACACACACACACACACACACACACACCCACACACACACACACACACACACACACAACCTTACATCCGAAACTGCACAAAATCTCCCTTTTTTTTTCGCCTTCTTATAAATGTGCATTTGACTCAAATAACCCCAGATCTGGTCCTAACCTGTTTAACTTCATTGCCTAAAAGTGTATTTTTATCAGCCAGGTTCCAAATTTCAAAAAGGACCACTATTGCCCCCTGTGGACACATAATTGCAAAAGTAGCTTACCGTGGTTGGAATAAATCGATCCACAAATAAATCAAACACAGGCAAAAAATAAAGAAAAATGTAGAAAAAAAACAGTTTTTGGATCTGAGCATCTTAGGAAGAAACTCTGAACTTTTTCACTGAATTTAAAATCTTACTTCTAACATCCAAAGCTCTCAACAACCAAGCTCCATCTTTTATCAAAGATCTTATTGTTCCATATTTTCCTAACAGAGCACTTTGCTCTCAGACTGCAGGTTTACTTGTGGTTCCTACAGTTTCTTAAAGCAGAACAGGAGGCAGAGCTTTTATTTATCAGGCTCCTCTCTGGTGGAACCACCTTCCAGGTTCTGTCCGTGAGGCTGACACCCTGTCTGCTCTTAAAACAAATCTCAAGATTTTTCTTTTTGATAAATGATATAGTTAACTCAGGAAACCCGAGTCAACCCTTTCCCTTAGTTATGCTGCTATAGGCTCAGACTGCTGGAGGCCCTACTGATCAGACTTCTGCTGCTTTCTTCACTTTCTCTGCTCTCTATGCTCTTATTTGCAGTCATTAACCTGTTTTTCTTTGCTGTTTTCCCATAGAAACTACATCTGGACCAGCCCTTCTGTGTCCGTCTGTGTGAAAGTGTTGTGTTGTAATCTGAGTCTGAATTGGATTTATGATTTAGACTTGTTTTTATCTTTTGTATAATGCCCCGAGATGACTTTTGTTGAGAATCGGCGCTAAATAAACTGAAATGAAATTCAAGCTTGTTTAAAACACGTATAATGTCTGAATGCCAAAAAAGTAGTTGTTGTGGTTAATAGAGACCTTATATTGTAGGGTAAATTGGTCATAAACGCTTATGTCTAAGTTTAATTTTTACACACTGAAATTTGTCTAAACACTAGTGTTTAAACCCAATGTTGTTGTTTTTTTAAGTATTACCTAAAAACACGTTTACAGTAACTATAAGCCCAGACTTACCAGCCTTCAGATTTCTTTATGTTGCTGTTTCATCTTTGATAAAGTGTAAATTTTACAGCAAAACCCACCTTTTATTATTAAATTACTGAAAATGCTTTTAAAGGTCAGCAAGTCTTTCAAATTACACGCAAAAACAAGGAAGCACAACAAATGATACATCCGACTTAATGGCAAAAATGTCTTCAATCAACGAAGGAAACTTTTGTGTTTTCATAAGAAATACAAACGGAAGCAGATCATGGGGAACCAAAGAGGTTAATGGAGACACAAATCTTGAATATATACTAGAAAAAAACATTCTGTAAACTAATAAAGTGAACAATTAAAAAGAAAAAAAAATCTACATTTAAATCTGTATTTTTTCTCCTAAAATGCTTAATTTGAGAAGGAACTGCTTGTATCATTAAGTTGTATTAGCCTATAAACTGTGCTTTAAAAGAGAAACAGAAAATCAATCAGAACAGAACCTCATTTTTAGTCTGAACAGTCCTTTATTAAGCGATGGAACAAGCTAATTAGAGATGTGTTATTGATTAGTTTCTATACTGACAGATGTTAGCAGGAGATCAGCTTGGTCATCTGTGCTGAAATGAGGTCAGTTATTCTGAGGACTACAGGAGACAATCACGTATTGATTGGACAATCCGTTGACAAAAAACAAGACAGGGACAACGAAGATTGACTGCGTGCCGTCAGTCTAAATGACAACTGGCTCAGAGCAACAAGAGGTAAAAGCTGAAAGGTTCGTGTTTGCAGGTGAAAGGAGAAGAAGCTTCTTTGTAATCAGCCTGGTTTTCTTGGCAGGAGGCTGAGGAGACTAGAAGAACGTCCTGCAGGAGAAATGAGAAGAATTAATCATAAAAAACAAAAATTTCATCAGATCTAGTTAATTAAACTGCACCCAAGTAAGGCAATAAAAACTAATATTCTTTATTAACTGAAATCTTATAGGGTATAAACTGTGCAAACATGAATTATTCTATGATAACTGCAGTCACTGCACACTGACCACAACAAACAAACACACATAACAGGTGAGTTGTTAAAGGTTTTTCATTTTCCGGCTTAGGCAATTCAATTTCTAAAAACACGTTAGAACATGTAACAGTCCCATGGAACAACATCAATCAGAACAACTGCTGAAGGCTGGCAGGAGTCTTACGGTGTCCATGACCTGACAACATGAGGCGATATGTCGGGCTGGATTTAGCACGCAAAAGGAGGGATGGGCAAGTGTCTTCAAACAGCAAGGCTTTATCACCGAACAGCACATTTTGCCTGTGACACCACTTTAACACAGAAAAAAGGCAATTCTTTACACTGTATGCAGCCACAGTTAGGGTTGCTTTTGTTATTTAACAAGCCAAGCTGGAACAGGAAGACTGAAAATAAACAAACAAAACCGCTCTGCTGTCTTCCTGTTTATTCTGATTGACAGAGAGACTGTCACATGTCCTGAAGCCCAAACAAAACCAAGTGGCACACCAAACACCCTCCTGTTCGTGCAGCGAAGACAAGGAGGGTTTAAGACTAAGTCGATTACCCGAACGAGGGTGAGGTAGGAGGAGAGGTGGTGCTAGTGCTGAAGTAGATAACCATGTCTGTAAAGTGTTGCACTGCCTTCAAACACCTTTCTGTTCACAGTGGGACTGACTGATGCTGCCTTAGGGCTACACACACAGATACACAACCTGTAAACTACTGAACCAATCTTTCATTTTTAATCAAATCTTGTCATATAAAACACAACAGGAATGCTTACACTTCATCTTCATAATCTTTTGGAGGCGAGACAGCAATCACAACATCGATCCAGTCCTGAGAGAGAAAAGATTTTAAATCTTCACGAAATGAATCTGAAATGTGAACTCAAGCTGAATCGACAGAATACAATCAATAAAGATTTACACCCCGCCGTTACACCCCGTAATTGTGCATAACTGTATGGTATTTCATTAAGAATTGGGCTCGTACCCCGCCACTGTTCCAGGCTCGAGCCAGAGAGTTTTGTCCCTCTGTCAATGTCGCGTCGATCAGGATCTTCCCATTCACAGCCATGAGTTCATCCCCGGGGACAATCCCACCTACAAACACACACATCTGAGACCTCCAACTTTTAAAAATACCTATCAGAAAAAACATTAAATATCAATACAAATACATAATGCACACTGAGTTTGATTTCTGCAGATGTAGATCAATAGACATTTGGGAAATTGAGATAAAACCTGAAGCAGTACATACTTTTAGGATTTTGTAACGTTAGTGCTCTTTATTTTACAGTGTTTTACAGAAAATGGGCACAGTTTGTAGTAAAATGCACAGACCCAGCTGCGGCTAAACTAAGCAGCACGACCACAGAGGTCAGAAGTGAACTAACCGTGCTTATCGGCAGCACCACCTTCATAAACAGAGGACACCACCAACTTTCCCAAAGGAGAGTCGGCTCCTCCCTCCAGAGCCAGATCAAGCTGTCCAGTCTTTAAAAAGAAAAAAACACTTTGAGTTTCAGAATACCAAAAATTTGTAATAGATCTTTTTTTTTTTTTAATAACTGGAGTTGTCTGAATTAACAGAAGGCTTATAATCACCTTTTTGATTCTCAGCAACCTGACATCCCGACCTGCTATCTGCTCCGCGGAGAACTATTAACAAAAGAATGAGGATGAAGACAGCCCAAAACAGAAAACATACCTCTACAATATGGTTTTAAAGTAAGAAGTAAAATAACAGACATGTCAACATAAAAAATGGCTCCCTACAAACCTACAGAGATGGCCAGTATGTTTCAACAGGAGTTCCTCAGAAATATTAAAGATAATAAAGCTGATTTTTAGTGTTTGATTCAGTTTTATTTACTACATAGTTTTCAGGCCCCTCTGCTCTTCCTGTTTGTGTTTGTGATGCAGACGCATCGTTTTAGAAACTAAACTAAAAACTTATCTTTTTAAAAGAGCTTTCATTTAATCAGTATTTTATCTTCTTGTGTTGTGTCTGTTTTAACACTTGTTTTTAAATGTTTTAACCCCTTTGATGTTATTATTTCATTTATTGAGATTTACCTGTTGGTTATTTTTATTTTTAATTTGGCAACTTTATTTTTATTACTATTTTTAAACTAAGGTTTTAATGCTCTTTTAAGCCCCTTTGGTTTCACTTGTGCCTGTAAAAGTGCTATAAAAATAAAGTTGAGCTGAGCTGCATAAACTAAACTTTTAGGCTTTTAGGGCAACTTAAATAACGTTATTTAGATCAATATTTAAAATTACTTTTAAAATGGTAAACCAAAGCAACCAAAGTCTGAAGAAGTATAGTGGAATCTACAAAGTGATGACCAAATAATTTTGTGTAAAAATGTGCTGAACTAAATTAACTTTAGTGCAAACTTTAATCAAAATCCAACCTTAAAGATCCACGTTTATGTTGATTTAAATAAAGTGGCATATGTGAACAGACAGACCTGCTTATTTTATCCACTGAAAGTTTGGTTATTTAGCAAATATAAATTCTGATTTACCTGCTAAACCACAGGGTTTCATGGAGTTATAGCTGTATATTTTCATTTTTATAAGCTGTGTCTGCATCGCTAGATTTGATGCAATTTCTTGTATAATATATTTCTCATAGGCAGTAATGGTAATATGCTGAACAGATGATGCAATCTAAAAAAAATAACACCAACTACTTTGTTAACAGACACTTCTATACAAGCAGACACACTTTCCTTTTTTTTTTCATTTAAAAGTTTTTAGATGCCACTTTAATCTCTAATCTGCAGAGCAAACAAGCACAAGCATACAATACCATGGAGTAGGGATCAAATTCATCCACATATTTTTGAAATCCCTGAAAGAAAACCAGCATAAAGTTTATTAAAAAGGTTAAACATGTAAAAGTTAACAGAACATGGTGTGAACATGAGCTGTAAAATAAGAGATAAGATTTCCTTTGACAACAAGTATAATGTTAAACACAAAAATAAAAAAACCAGGGATCATTTCAATCAATAATTCAAAAGCAATTCAGCCTCCAACATAAGTCCAGTAACAACAAAAGTAATTCAGAGGAAACCAACTCTAATTCATCTCAAGTTATTTAATTTCACAGGAGGAGGAAGGAACCGGAACAAAGTAAGAGTCATTTTTCTCAATCAAGAACAAACAAACATTAATCTTTCTGTTTCTTTATGGTTTCTACAGACTCTCTAAATGAGACATAAAAAATTACAACATTTGTAATGTTTTTATTTGTTGGCATCAGCTCCACCAGTAAAAACTAATTGGAATAGCAAATAAATCTAATAAAACTTGGGAATAAAAGAAGAAAAACAGCCTTCCTGTTCTCTCACAATGCACACCGAACTATCAGAGTTTTTAAAGCACATCTGAGGCAGAAACCTTTTCTTACTGGTAAAAACTAAAACATGACTCAATGCAGTGACACCACAAACAGTGTGGCATGCATTTTCAACACGTTCACTGTCACGACTGTCAGATCCAGATCGATGAAAAACCAGTCATGCACGAACGGCTCAATCAAAAAGGCAGTGATGCAGCAAACAGAGAAAGAACATTAATAAAAAAAAATAAAAAAAACAAGGGGAAAGGCATCACTGAGCTTATACTGATTAAACCTGATGTGTGAGACAACAAAATAAAAGAATAACAGCACTCAAGATTAATAAAAGGGTCAAAGTGGAGGGATCAAGAACAGTTTGGATTACTTGTTTGTTGTTTGATTTAAATGACGAGTTGAAAGGTACCATCCGTTTGAGCATCTCTGGAGGCTGAAACACAAGACCAGGGGATTGTTCTTAGTATTTACTGTTCATTATATATAAAGTAATTCTCTTAAAAGTCAGACCTCCTTTTTAGACTTAAAACTAGGACGCCATATGAAACCAAAGTTACTTCCTTGACTTCTGAATAACACTCAGAGCGCTCTGCAGCACGCCTTCCTGAACACGTCTCCAGTCTGTCTACAACAATTATCTTCATGGTTAATTAATCAGCTCATTAGTTGCTCTTTTAAATTAGGCTTTCTACAATTTCTGATACTCTGACAAGCTAAAATCCAAGGTGCTGCTGAACTAAATACATCACAAAAAGCTCATTTATTTTGTGCTTACAGGTCTAATAGTGTGAATGCTGCTTTGTTTTGCTTTTTTTATTACTATTTTCTTTCCATACTGTTTTGCAGTTGAACTTCTTCTGCATACTTTGTGCTATTTAATCATTCATATATTATAATGTTTAGCTCATTCAGGAAATAGCTGCTATGACTTTTAGTTTTTGCAACTTTTATACTTTTTCAAAAAGTTTAACTTAATTTACAAATATTTTTCAACAGAAATACATTGAGAACTTTTCAGTTGCTTCCAAAACATTATTCTCTTTTAAATCTGATTCAGCAAACTTGCTTTTTTTGTCTTCTTATGCTTCTGTTCTGCTACTTCTACCTTTTAGCTAGTCTTCTGCCACTTTCAGCTTCTAGCTACTGTTTTTCTTTCTACTTTTAACTAGCACTTTGCTCCTTTTTAGCATTTAGCTAGTATTCTGCTTCTTTTAGCTTTAAAACTCAATTTCAGCTTTTTCAGCAAATAACTGCTCACTCAACGCTCAGCATTCATACTGCATTTTCACAGAAAATGCTATTTCTGCTGTCAAACCCAGACAAGGCAGATGCATCCAAAAAAACATCAACAGTAACCTCCTCTGTGAAATTAGGAACAGGCCTATTTGCTGGAATCCATTGCTATATAATCAAGCTGTCAGGGGATCTGAAGTCAGTGGCAGAGTAAATGTTTTATTGTATCACCTTCTGCAGCTGCGACAATTAGCAAAGCTTTGTTCTGCTTTGTACCTCTAATTGCAGAGGTAGAAATCTGTGGTGGTGCTGATGAATAGCTCTGTGCACCTATCCAGAGTAAATACAGCTTGTAAAATAGATCATTTGTTGGTTTTAATTAGAGTTCCTGAGACTAATGAAAACTGAACACCTACCTGATACAAAAGCAACAAACACACTAGAAATCTGCTGAACTCCTAAAGCTAAGAAATGAGGCAAGTAAAGGCAAACTGTGTCAGATTTTTTTTTCTTCAGCTAAACAGAGGTTTGTGCAGGGAGAGCACAGGGTCTTTCATACCAGGCCATCAGAACGGACAGAAGGTCTTTGTAGATCTGGTCGGGCAGCCTGCGTCTGGGGCAGCATGACAGGCTTTGACATGACAGGGGCCATCTGACGTCTCTGGTTGGGGGGACTGGGAGCCAGTTGCTATTGGTGGAAGGCCATGTTTCCAAGCAACAAATTTACAAAACTCATAAAGTGATTCCAAAAGAAGCACAGGGTTGACATGATTTCCACAAAATGAGGCTCACCAGCTGACTGCTTGTGTTGGAAACACGACTGGCGTGGGAGGTATTTCTCATCACCTAAAACATAATGAATCTTTCAGCCCTCTGGCACAAACGGAGCAGGGATAGAAATATCAACACAAAACACACTCGAAACACACTGATTTTCTTAGATATCACAGCAAGGCATTCATTCCAAAAGCGTCTGTAAGTCAAACCCTCAAAAATCAGCTAAAAATCCAAATCAGACTCATCTCTGCAAACCACAACCCCACAAACCACCATCAAGAACAACCTGCAGTCATGTCGATAAAACATTTTACTTTCTCTTCATGCATAAACACTCCAAACCAAGCACTTAAACCTACTATAAGTACACAAACGTTTTTTAAAACATTGCTATTATAATAAAAAATACAGCATTCCTTAAAGTTGTGCATATCGCCCACCGCCTTTCAAGCCAGAGTTTTAAACTCAATCATCTGCTGTTGAGGAATGAAGGCGTTGGAGCAGTTTTGGTAAAATGTTGAAAAGAAGATTTTCCACAATCTGTTAGCACATGGAGTATGTGCTGTGGATGACTCTCAGTTACTACCACATCAAAATTTAGCTCAATATATGTAAAATTGACAGAGATAGAGAAATCTTTGTGTTGGGTAAAGTCGATTAGTTGTGGCAGCCATCTTGAAAGTTAATGAGTTGTTGATTTAATATTTACTTTCATTTAAATCCATCCAGTGGTTCATGAGATATTTTGCTGACAAGACAGTTTTTTAGCTGTGGGCGATAAATATATAAACACACCGTGCAGGAAAAAAAGGAAAAAGAAAGAGCAAGTATCACTCGTCATTCTTCCCACATGTGGAAACCAAACCTTTGGACTGGAGGGGTATGACATTTCACTGGTGTTGGAGGAGTAAATCCCCCCTCTGGGGAGATACCCGCCTGCTTCCCACTCACTCCTGCTGGGGTCAGGAGAACTGGGAGGACGCTGGAGGTGATGATGATGATGCTGGCGGTAACCACCGAGGGAGCCTACTCGTTCTTCAGAGTGCTGTGGGGGAGGGGGCGGAGGGGGTGGCGGCGGTGGCGGTGGAGGAGGCGGTGGTGGAGGAGGGGGGTGCGGTGCGGGCTGAGGGGAGGATGGTGGCCGTGAGGACTGGGAGGGTGCAGGG
>JAOXNZ010000012.1:22711804-22724900 GCA_028566095.1 Kryptolebias brasiliensis | reverse complement strand
GGGGGCGGGGGGCGGGGGGCGGGCGGCGGGGAGGATGGGGGCCGGGAGGACTGGGAGGGTGCAGGGTACTGGGATGAAGGCGAGCGAGGAGCTTGTGGGTTACGCCTACGCCCCTTGTTTGTCAGAGTCGATGAGGCGGGGGGAGGTTTCCTAGAAACGAGTGGGGAAGGAGGCCGACGCTGTGGAGAAACTCGAGACGGAGGGGGGGAGTAGTTGGGGATGGTAGGGTTCAGCCTGGGTGAGGGCGGAGGGGGAGGCAAGGGTGGAGGGGGTTGGCTAGTGGCGGGCTGAGTGGGGGACAGTTTTTTAAGAGGCCCCCGCAGACTCTGATCCACCTCGTCCAGGTTTATGTCGTCCAGGTCGGTGGTGGCCAGGTGAAGCCCGCCGGGAAAACGCTTCACCTTCGGCTCGGAGGCAGGAGAGAGCGGCGGGGAGAGCTTTTAACCACAAACAGGAAGTATTTCACCTCTCACATTAAGAATATTCATAAACAATCTGTAATAAGACATTCCTGTTTACTCTATCAATGCTGCTGATTTTATTTCTTACTAAACCAGATTTATCTTGTGATGTAAGAGCAGAAAAATTAAAGAAACAACCTCTAATCATTTAAAGTATTTATATACAGATAATGGCTCATCTGTTTTTTTTTTTTTTATTATTTCTATAACCTGTTTTCTCTTTACTTCATGCCAATGGGTAAATGTAAACTGCTGGATATGAAGGCTGCACGATATTAGAAAAACTTGCGATGAGCAATATTATTGTTTAACACTGCAATGATGATATCAATTGCGATAAACCCACATTTCCCTTCCTCCTCACTTTCTCTTCTGTCATTACTATAATCTAAACTAGGTGTGGGCATCAAGGCCAGTTGGATTGACCAAATATATTATTAGTATACAGAACATGAAACCATGGGACCTAAAATATATTCATCCATGATTTATCCCAGCAGTATTAGTAGAAGTATCCAAAGTATTTTTTTTTTTAAACAAGTGTTTTCTAATTTTCAGGTACAGCTGTGATGTTAGATCTATAGTTCAACAAATTGCTGTGTGGAGTGGTTCTTCTAAAAGAGGTCTGACTTTGTACCTCTGGAGTTTCAGTCTCCACACATGAGATCTGCTCCAACCGAGTCTGACACAGACGCTCCACCCAGTGCTGCACCTTCTCTGACTCCTCTAGGTCTTCCCTCTCCGTCTCAGAAACCTGATGTGGAAGTGAAGCCAGGCAGTGTAAGACCACAGTAGTCAGATATCATATGATTAATACAGCAGGGCTTTTCTGGAAAACATACTACCTATAAAACACAAACACGCTGTACGTTCTTAATGAAACGGTTCAATATTTCCACACTTCATACCTCCTGAACCAGCCGATTGATTTTAAGTTGCTTCTCCCGTTCGTACATCTCCTCTTTCTCTTTGGCAAGTTTCAGCTCAAACTCCATCTCCTTTTTGTTTTTTCTCTGCTCCTGCAGCGTGTCTACGTTGGACACCTTCTTCTTTTTCTTCTTCTTTTCTCCTTTCTGAGATGCCATCAATCAGTACAAGTAAAACACAAACGAGGAACAAACTGCCGATCAAAACGGCACACAACGACATGCAAAAACTAGGAACAGCACCATAATAATAAAAAACCATTGCATTTAGCAAACACCACTACATATTTTTGTTATTAAAACCTCTGTTATTACAAAGAAACTTTTGAGTGCACCTCACAACACACAAACAGCTGAGAGTACCTTCCGTAGTGATGGCAGTTTCCCCTCATATCGATAAAACCAGCCAAATGCTAAAGGAGATGAACACAGATGATGCTTAAGTATTAAATCAATCAAAAACATAGTTTAAATGCAACCACAGCAAACTCAATGCAACCCTTTTCTGAAATGCATAACAGCTCTCAAAGAGAAAACACAAGAAGAATGAGCCTTTTCCGTTCAGGCCCTTTGAGAAACAGCAACAAAACACTCAAAACTGAAGATGCAAACTGCATTTTAAATGATGCAATAAGTCATGAGCTGGAATCTCCTATCTATCACCGACTCTCATCCATCAACAAAAAGTTTAACGTCTGCTTCAGTGGCCTCGTTATTGTTGTCAAAGGAAATCTACCACTTGTTTTTGAGGCTGTTGATTTGCACAGACATCCTCCTGTTAACAGCTGAAAGACAGCTGAAAGACAGCTGAAACTCCAAACTCACGTCTCTGTTCTGCTCATCTTCTTCCTCCTCTTCTGCAAAGAAGCTGGCTTCATCAGCTTAGAGGAGAAATAAACAGCACGGCAACCAGCAGAACCAGAAAGAGAAACAAAGAGCATGCAGATAAAGAACATGTGAGGTGAAACAGAAGTGGCTTTATGGGTTTAGAAGAGAAGTGGGTTCAGAAACAAACAGGATTCATGCATTTAAGGAAAGAGATTCACTTGTGTGTGTATGGGGGGGGGGGTGCATACGTGAACTCTTTGCTTTGGGAGTCGGGGTGGTTTTCATCTCAGGTGGGGCCGGCGCAGGACTCTTTGCAGAGCGGGGACTCTTTGGTCTGTCTTTGGAGCCCCAGTCGTCCTCCCAGTCTCTGTTGTGTTTCTTCTCTACAGCCTCAATCCTACAGGAGTGGAAAAAATGTTACAAATCAGTACTGAGTTGGTCATTTAAAGCCAGTGAAATTTAAAAACTAAAATAGTTGTGTACTTTTCCATCTCTTTTTTATAGCGCTCCTCTTCTTCTGCAACTTTCTGTGAGATCTCCATCTTTCTCCTGTAACATGCACCATAAACACACAGGTCTCAGCATAAATCTCTGTCAGCAGAACAAGGCAACAACCGCAGAATATATGGCTTTAATTCACTTTATAGCTGTTATTAAACAAGTGACAGATTGTCAGCCCTGCAGAATACGACATGAAGTCATATAATTGATCAATAAGGCGTTTCTGCTGGATTTTCAAGCTCTTAGGAAATCTGTAAATTATTCAGTGAACAGATTTCTGAGCTGATGTAAAAGTAAAGGTGAAGAATTAAACAGAAGGAAGGTTTGTTTTACTGTATTTATATATAATATAATTTTATTTTGGCAAGTTATTTATGAATTGACTTAAGTTAATTTGGCATCTGAGAGGAAAGGTGAGGAAAGTGAGAATTAGCTGCTTATAAATATAGTTTGGTAATGATTATTAGACTCCATTTTCCCAACTTATTAAACCCATTTAGTCAATTTAACTTACTTACAGTTTCAGTTAAAAAAAAGTCAGTCTTACTGTTACTTTTCTTTGCTCATACAATAAAAACTAATAGCAAAACCTTTCTCTATTTGTTGGATCTTGGAGAAATTTCCATTTTAGCTCTTAGATTTGTCTGCTGCCTTATAGATCAACCTCAAACATGGGTTGGGATTTCTGGTGTAGCTTTTAAATAGTTTACTTCTTGTCTTTCAAACAGAAAGTCTTATGTTGTGACTGATAATAGTGCTTCATCTCTGACTTTTGGGGTAGAGAAGCCAGCTTCTTCACAACTTTTGTATATGAAAATTTACAACGAATTTATAAAAACATTCTGAAAACACGGTTTTGCTGATTTTGAGGGAAACACTGCATACATTATTGTATTAAATGTACTTCAGTTACAAATAGTCTAAACAAGCTGTAAACCTAATTTAAAGCAATGCTGGCATAAATTAGGTTTCTTTCATTTCCATCTACAGATTGTGTGAGAGCACCTTTTTATGTCAGGTAAAGAAGGACACAAAGTTTAGGAGACAACAACCTTGGATGTCGACTTCATGTCCCTCATGTGACGCTGCAGAAGATTTCTCTTGTGACAAGACAAAGATAATTAGGAGTCTTGTAGTTCACTCACTGTCTCTCCTTCTCCTGCTGCTCTTTAATGATTTTGTTGGTCTCCAGTGCTACCCTCTTCTGATGCATCAGCTCCTGCCTCTCCAGCTCCCTGCGGGCCTCAGCTGCCAGACGCTCCTCGTCTGTCATGAACAGCTCCCTTCCCTGAGACAGTCAAGACAGCCAAACATGGTGATCAGAGACCGGGATCATAGAGAGCAGAGGTTCTCAAACTTTTTAGCTCTAGAGGCAGGAAGGCAAGTCCAAACCAGCCTTTCATAACGAGGAGAGAGTAGAGATGTCAGGTGTTGTCATGAGAGACATCTGAAGCCTCATTTATGGTAAGAGAAGACTGATGCACAGCAAATAAGCAATACAGACAACTGGAATATAATCACAATATACGTCACAATGTTCTGAATTTGTTTCGGAGTTAAAACAAATACTTTTTTAAAATCAACTTTAAAAAAAACTCAATATATCTAATGTAGCAGATTTTCTGTCCCTTTTGATGACAAACTTTAGCTTCACGTATTGATCTTTTGATCAAGTCGCCGCAGGTCTGCTAACATTTCCTTCGGCTACAACTGACTGAACTGATTAGAGAAACGAGCGCAGCTGCATTCTTGGAAACCTTCAGGCTATAAAACCTCTCGAACCAGTGCAAACCCCTTTTTTACTAAAGAAAATAACCTGACTTCACCTGCTACTGATGGCATGTTTCCTTCTGTTCAGTAAACTGAAGTAAAGCCCACTCATTCATTCAGTCTCGCACTAATTATTTATTGATTAATGACTTCTCTATTTAACTTGGAACTTTGTCAGTTTTAAAGTTTGAACTTTAGGAAATGTTTTCCCTAACTGCAGTGCTACTTAGCTACCAATGTTTTGCTGAAATCGGGTTTCACTGAAATAAAAAAAAACAGGGATAAACCTTTGTGCACAAGAACAAGTTCACATGATGAATATACAACACTGATTAGAAATGTTCCATCTATGTAAAATATTTATGTGATCTCAGATTATTGTCACCTATATAAACAGTTATTTGTTGTTGCAGGGTTCCCTCTTTACACAAATAAAAGGCATTTCCAGGCATTAAAATATCACATACATACAGAAGCCAATGGACTTTGGGACACGCTGCTCACTTTCACTAACGTCTAAAAAAAGACAAACTCCCCGATAAATGCATCAGACAGGAACCGAGGAGGACAGTAATGAGACAGGGCTGCTCGTCTCACACTGACTTTCAGTGCAAATAATTTGTCAAGCGGCCTGACGGAGGATAAATGTTGCTCCTGGAGACGTTTTTCTGAGACACCGGCTCAGTAAAGTGATGAATTTAAAACAACGAGGCTCATTATTCTGTGGAAAAGAGACGAGGCAGATGTTTGCATTCCTGCATCAATGACCGATGAACTGGTTTATGTTCTGACAGAAACACATTTTTCTTTCTGATTTGTTATTATTTAGCTCATATGCTCTAACGACAATAAAATTAATACAACTTGTCTAGATGTTCAGCAGCATTTTCTTCTGGCATTGCCTCAGTGAGAACAACATAACTTAAAAAGACTAATTTGACTCCATCTTATAATCAAACTGCTGTTTTATCAAGGATTCTGATTTTAATGAGATGTGTGTCTCATCAAAGCACCTCACATGTATTTCTGATTTTATTTGCTGTGTCTGAAAACATGCAAGTCAAAGCAGGAGTTATATGAGGCAACCACAGATTATAAATCATGACACAGAGTAAACTTACAGCTCCTGTCAGAACCGTGATGGTCAAACTCCTGCCGCTCTTCAGGACTCTCACAGCCTGAAAACAAAGACACAAAACCTCAAACAATGCCACTAGTTAAAAAGAAACTAAAAATTTTAATTTGTACTTTAATGGTCTTTTAAAAGACTGCATGATGGTCTGTGTGAAGTATGCCGTACGCTGAAATAAATTGCTGTAAAAAAAATCTGATTGAAAGGCACTTCAACGTTGTTTTTTTTCCAGAACAAAAGGCTATATGCATCTATTTTTTTACAATTAATGGGAAAAACAATTATATTAACAATAGTGTATAATAGTGGATCCTTTTTTAAAAAATAAATGCTGGTTTGTGTAATTTTTCTTAAACTGTCTGTGTTTATTCTACATAATATGTTGCAGAAAAAAAGGTAAAAAACTGGCAACCCTGACGCCACAGTTTTACTCTTAATTTAAAAAATACAACAATGAACTGTAATTCACTGGAATCTTTCAGTACAGAAACATTTTCTCAAGCTGATTACAGAATTCTTATCATAAAATTAACATTAAATGCTGACAACCCTGCTAATAGTTTACTGTTAATTTACTAAATAATATTTTTTTAGTGCATAAATATTCCTTAGGGAGTGAATGACCCTCATATTCAGGTAAATTCTGCTAATGATGGTTAAGATTTTGCTTTTCCATCTGACAGAGGAAGTGATTTTTGATGGTTAAACACAAATGTTGATGTGTTTTTGTGATTCAGTGAAATATAGTAAGAGGAGAACAATAAAGGAAGGCTTAACTCTGGTACTATAAATAAAATCAAAAAGGTGGCAGGGAAACACTTCACTCCCATAATTATTATCATTACACAAAGGCTATTTATAATTCACCTCTTTGTGGTCCACGGTGGTGAAGTCAACTCCATTCACCTCCACAATCTGGTCTCCCATCTACAATTGATACAAGCTTTAGGTGAAGCTCACTGAATGCAAGTTTATGTACGCAAATGTTTTATTGATATTTTGTGGCCTTTTGGAGGAATCACCTCAAGCCCCACTTCTGCAGAGAGGGAGCCCGGCTTCACGTTGCTGATGTAGATACCAGGTTTCTGGGTTGGACCACTCGATATGCTGATGCCCATCCCCTTGGTACCAACAAGACTGAGGAAAACCTTCTTCTCCTTGATCTCTTTCCCACCAATGGATGCCAAGCCAGCCACACTGCTTCTCTTCTCCTGAAGTACAAAAATTAAAGGAAATGAGGGGGGGAAAGGCCACAAAGAAAGTAGAAAGAAAACAGCTCTTACCCCTGATTCAGACACAAACTGATCCACAAACTGCCACTTCAGTGGTTCATCAGATGAGCTGCATTAATGAGAAAAAGCAACATAAAGTTGAGATATCTGCACATTAATCTGGTGTGGAAGAAGAAGCAAAAGGCTAGCTAGAATATAAAAAGGAGCAAAAAGCAAAACTAGCAGAACTGTAGCTAAAAGTTGCATGAAATACAATAGATCAAATACACAGAAGCAGAGTTAAAGGAAAACAATATTTTTGAAGGAATTGAAAAGATCTCAATGTATTTCTATGGGGAAAATAATTGTAAATGAAGTTAAAGATTGTGAAAAGTATAAAAGTTACAAAAACCAAACTTCATAGCACCCATCATTTGAATGAGCTGAATGTTTTGATGTATGAACGGCTAAAATAGCTCAAAGTATGCAGAAGTAGCTAGATAGCAAAAAAAAAAAAAAACACGGAAAAATAAAAGTGTGAATGCTGAGTCAGCATTTACACGATTAATGTAACTTACCTTTTTACTGGGATCATTCCCACATCTGCACAAAAAGAAAGAACGAGCAATGAAATAACAACTCAAAACAGAATTTTTTGTTTGTTCTTGTTGTTTGTATAATAAGCCTGACATACGCCGGACTTTGAGAGACACAATCTTCTTGGTCTTGATGAGACTGATGACTTCCTCGTGGATACAGGAGGAGATGGAGTACCCATTGATGCGCACAATCTCATCCCCCACCTATAAATCAACACAGAAACGGATATTAAAGATGACATTTTCAATTTCAATGTGCCTATTGAAGTCAGAGGCTGTGTGACTGCTAATCCAAAATTTACATTCCAGTTTGCTGAACACACCATGATCGATTGATTTGCGCGATCCGTTTTCATTTTCATGCTGAAGGCGCTGAGGTAACGCTCTTCCTCACTAAACTGATTTGCAGCTGGTTTACATTCTCAGTCTCAGAAGAAACATCAACCACTTCCTTTGACTCAGAGCTCTAGACTGGACATCCAAACACTTCAGTTTATGATTACTTTTTTTAAAAGATTCCTTTGTGTTTGTTATCTTAAAAAACTGCCATCTGCCAAACAATAGGAGCCAATTTTCTCTGGTTATTATAGGCATTAAGCACATATTTATACATAAGTTTTGAATAGAAAATGTTTTGTTTATTTGTTGTTAAATTGATTAATGAAAGCAGAAAAGATGAAGCCACTGAAATATAAACAAAATGCTCAACTTTCTTTAAAAATGAAGTGTGTTAATTTGCTGATTATTTTTTCCTACAGACAATTCACAACCATCTACATCATTTTTGGTAGTTTATTGTTTAGGGCTCATTGGTGTTCTGGTTAGCATGATTATTTATAGGGATAGAGTTCAAATCTTAGCCTGGGTTTTTCTGTGCAAAGTTTCTATGTTCTGCAGCTGCGTGAGTTTTCTCCAGGTACTCCGGCTTCCTCCCACGATCCAAAAACATGCATTTTAGGTAAAATTTCAATTACAGATGAACTGTAGATGTAAACCTGTGCCTGCATGGATGTTTACTGTGTTTGTTGATGTTTTGTTGCCACTTGTACCAACAACTTGTCCAGAATATACCTTAGATACAGCTGGGGTAGGTTCCAGCTTCCCTTTAATCCTGAACGTGATGAGAAAAATAAATCATCCTTTCTTTTGTGACTATGACTCAAAATCCCTTGAATTATAGTGAATTTTTGTAATTCAATGACAGCATACAGGACAATTAGTACTAGAATCATCAGCCCAGCTGCAATATATGTAGTTAATGTTTGTTTTTTTTACATATTACACAAGACAAAATCCCCCCTAAAGGCTTTATTATAAACTTCATATTCAGAGATAAAGATGCTTTCTGTGTGATCTACATTAATCTAATTAGGTTTTCATAATTCTGTTTGAAGTGAGCCCAAGATGAACAGGAATATAAGATATTTACAATCTGTGGGAGATTAAGAAACGTGATGTTGACCCCATCTAGTGGATCCTGCTAATATGACTCTGAGGAGCTACAGGCCACACAAAAGAAAAGAAAATGTCAAAAAATTGACTGACTAATGGCAAAAAAAGGAAAAGGATATAACACATAAAAATACCTTGGGTAAACATATGTACTGTATACTATGTAACTAAAGAAAAATAGTTTTGCATACATAATTATTAAATGTTCTACTGCTAAATATTTATCAGCTTATATTTTACACTGTACATTTAGAGTTGTGGAAGTCTAACAAAAAAAAGAACATGTTATGCATGTTTAACTGATATGTACACACCTGAAGGCCGACATTATCAGCTTGTCCGTTTTTAACAATCTGGGATATATAAAGTCCAGAACCGAACTCTAATCCTCCTCGGACGCTGAGGCCCAGACCATCGCGGTGCGTTCGATCCAAACGCACCTCTTTCAGCTTCCTGAAACCAAAAAGATTCAATCAAGAAGCTTGTGAGCTGCATAAACTTTAAAATCTGCGATAGTATCAGCAGGAAGTAAAACATGCCTCCATACTCACCGTGACCTCTTGGGGGTGAGCTGGTCGTACTCCACCTGGTGCTTGAGAGGGATCAGAGGTCGGATAGCGTCAAACAGAGGAAGCCTCTTTGGTTCGTTGATTACCAGCTTCAGGTCTCCCACCAGCACAGGCAGGTCCATCGACCTGAGAGAGAGAGAGAGAGACGATTATAGATCTACAGCAGCCCACAGCTCCTTCTGCTTCAGACACACGGAAAAGAATGACAGGCAGGGAAGTTTAGGTAAATGTTACAAAATAGAATAAAAAATACAACTTATGAAAATAAATCGGAGGTAAACTGATACTACTTTTAGATTAATTAAGATTCATTTTGGCCTATAAATGTCAGTTATGTGCTTAGATTTCTAAATATAAACATATAATGAAATTGAGACAGAATAAGGCAGCAAAACTTGATAATATAATAGAATCCTATACAGATACAGTGAAAATGACTCCCTAAAATCTAGACAGATTTGGCAAATCCTGAATAACTACTTGATAATTACCTTTTAATATACTTCCTACTATGGATTAAGAGTTTAAACAAACAATAACATGACACAGAGCACTCAAACTATGTTCTCAATCACAGTTATAACATGTGAGATTGGTTTGTTTTCATTTGGTATTTGTGCATTTATTAAAACAAGCTCATTAACAACCTGGAGACCACATCAATATATTTGTCTCAAGTTACACATTGTCCAGTGCTGAAGTTCCCAAAGCTGGGATCAGGACGCCACTGTGGATCATGAGAAGATCCACAGAATTTAATTTAACTATAACAAAAATTACTGCCAGTAGCGCATTAAACCCTAACAAAATATTTCAGTCAGCAAACATCATTTTAATGAGTCTCTGCAGCTTTTATTTTGTAGGTCAAAAGCTAAAAAGTTTGGAAACTTCTGGTCTAATGCACGTCATCTGAAAGAAGAGTTTCAACCTGATCACATCGCTTTCTCATAAAATCTTTCATTTTGAATGTTCACCTGGAGTCTTAAACTTGACGGTTCACAGCTTCAAAATAAACATGCATACAGTAATAGGGTTATATGGATATAGGAAAAATGTATCAATATCGCAATATCGGTGAATGCAATATCAATATTGCAAAAAAACTATACGCAAAAATATCAATTTGCCAATCAGACAGACCCCCACGCTTTTAAATGCTCACTGCCGGCACACGGAGAGGGTTGTGAACGTCATAATGAGAGAACATGAGAGTTTCTTGAAACTGATATCATCATTGCAATATTCAACAATAATATAGCAATAAAAATATAGCAGGTTTTCCTAATATTTTGCAGCCCTAATGCATAATAAGTTCATGCACCACAATAGGTGGTAATCATGTTCTTCTCTGTCCCATCTGTGGTCCTCAGAATATTTGATTTTGTCTAATTTCTTTCACACAGTTTTAATCTACATGCAATCAGATGCATTCAGGTACAAGTTTTTGTTTTTTTTAAGTTTTCTCTACTTTGCAAAACGCAACAAAATTATTCATCTCCGTCCTCAGCCACAAAAGTCATTATACAGCAGCTGTAACCATTTTTTCTTCCTCCATTTCAGTTTTAAAGAAAAGACCAAGCATAAAATTATACTAATTATATCGTTATGGACAGAAATAATCCATTCTTTTCTCTGTTGCAATTTGGAGGAAGACAAAAGGCAAACAGAACAGCAACAAAAGCAGCAAAATAAAAGCCACTGTGTGCTTGGCCTCCTTGCTGAATTATTCATACGTGTCATTTTAGCCCCATTTGGAGGACGAAGATGAAAAGAGCTTTTGTTGGTAACTGACCAAGCTTGTCAGAGTATTGTTGAAACGGATCAGAGGCTCAACCAGTAAGGCCACCAGGCTCTTTTTCTGTACAAAGATTAACTGAAATCTAGAGGACTTTTAGTTTCTGTCACAGAAAATGCACCCACCTGAAAGAGACTTCTAAGACAAGGTTGTTGTCAAAAACATTTAAAAAACACAGTTTAATCTAGATGTTTGTGAAACTCGTCGTAAAAATGCAAGAACCTAAAGACTTGTAAGCATTTCTACCAAATAGGACCATAATCTAAAACTTTGCATTAAATTCTTACGTGTAGAAATCAAAACACTGACTTCACCACAACTCCTTTAGTTCCTGCTCCAAGTAGTTCTTCTTTAAAGACAAAATCTATTAAATAACCATAAACAGTTTAATTATAGAGAATTGCTGGAGTATGAATAACAAACACCAGCATTCGGGACACGCTGTCCACCTGACGAGAGACAGATTGTACTCACTGGTGGTACATGCGGAGGACATCAAACAGGTAATCCTTCTCTGCCTCATTTTCAATCAGCAGCTCCACCTGCAAGAAAACAGAAACATCAGGTGCAATCCTTTTTCTGTCAGCTCCCTGACACACACTGTACTCCTGTCCTGTGGTCCTGTCAGCGCCACGGGGGGGAAAACCAGCGTGTGTGTGTGTGTGTGTGTGTGTGTGTGTGTGTGTGTTGGAGCCATACGAACCTGATGGTGGCTCAGGTGCAGCAGGATGGTTTTGAGGAACCGCTTCGGCCAATCTTTGATACACATTTCACTCGCAATTTCTCTTCGCAAACTAAGTCGGGAGCACTAATTTCTTTTTAAGCAGAGTGTAAAGTTAGGATGAGTCTGGGCTTCAGGCTGAACAGGGTCTGTAGGAGCATGGAAGTGCCCTTCTCTATCACACCTCTAGGAAAGAATAATGCCCACAGAGATGAGGAGGCAGCAGTAGGAAGGTCAGTAGTGTCATCTTACATCTCAAACAGACATGACACCAACATTCACACACAACTCATCTCAAACTGTCGAAGCCATAGACTCTAAGAGGCCAGAATCAAAGAGCACAAACCTCTGATGGTTCTGCGTTGTTTTATGACAGGGTTAATGTAATGCAAGCCAAATGAACGACAGCGGGTGTGTGTGCAACACAGGCTTTATAACAGTCATAAATGGCTGCTGTGAGATGCACGGTTAGCTCCTCCTCGGGAATGAACTACAGACTTTGGCACCATAAAAGACCGAGGCAGGAGATGACTCATCAGGCAGAGAGCAAAAAGGTTCAGAGAGTTTTTATGATATATAATTATTTAGCCAAATCAACAATACAACAATCCATTTATTTTGAGCATTTCAGCACTTTATGAATGACAAAAGGTGTTTAATGGGCATAATAATGACTAGAAAAAACAACGCCTGACTGTCTGTGGCAGGTCTAATTAAACCCATAAATTGTCCCTCGTCTTCTGCTCAGCTGCTTATATCTGACACATTATCTAATGCTCTGGTGCCCTTTGCGAAGACAATATGGGCCCCTGCTTGCCTGCATAGAGCACAGATGGCTGTTGGGTGATCCCTGCGTGCTCCGGGGCTGAAAACGCTCTGAACGAATCATGTTCCCTAACAAACAGCCTTAAATAAAATTCTGTTTTGTTATTATGTAGCTGGATATAAAGACCACAGCTAAAGTATGTTTCTATAACAAAAATGTACAACCAGCATTTTATTTTTAATCTTTAAAGGAAAAGAGATCAATAAAATGTGCCTAGAATTACAGCCTATAGTACCTTTTAAGATATCTGTGTTCAAAACCCTATGAAAAAAAAATTAGCCATTAAAAGAAACAGCAAAATCAGA
>JAOXNZ010000012.1:22669292-22680374 GCA_028566095.1 Kryptolebias brasiliensis | reverse complement strand
GCTTCTTCAGCTCCTCCAAACAAATAGAGCAGGACAGAGAATCAGCAGCTTCAAGCCTTCCAGCCATCTTCTTCACTGAACACAGATACTTTCATTTTCTCCAAAAAACAAAGCTTGTGAAAGTGGGAGTGACTTCAGCTCTGAAAATAACTGGCTTTTGTCCAACATGTTGTCCTAACTTTCACTTTTCCCTAAATCAAAACCTAATGTGAGAGTACTGAAATAATACAAATATGTTTAACAATAACAAGCTGGGCGTGATGCATTTAGGTTAATCACCCAGCAGTTTAAAACAGTTTCATCATGAGTAATAAGAACTATTACTGTAAACAAACAGTAATCACTGTTTCAATCCTTTTATTTATATTTATTATTGTCTATTTATCATTGCCAGGTTATTATTCATTATTATTTCTAGTATAAACAAATTATGCCCTACTTTAGCACTGTTTCTGTAAGTTGCACCTAATTTTGTTATCTGTGCTAAGGCAATTAAATTGTTCCTGAATCCGTGTATGGTTCGTTCTTTGGATTTTTTGTTTCAAAATAAAATTGCAAAAACAAAACAAGCCTGTTATATTATGTTTATTATTTGCTTTTACCAACAAACTTTTACCAACAAAGTTCAAGTGACAAAGAAAGGATTTGTATGCAGATGTTTTTATTTCTGCACATTCACTGTTTTTTATTAATTATTTAGAATATATGTGCAAATAGTTAAGATAATAGATTAGTTGAGTAACTTGCAACGTTTAAAACAAATTATATAGTAATTTAAATGATACATCTGTGACCTTGTTTTTTTTTAGATTATCTATTTTAAATGAATGTTTATTCATTTATATACATATTTATCTTCTGTCAAGCATCCCTAAAATTATGGCAAAGTTAGTTTACTTCTGATAAACAACAAGAGGCTTTATCCAGCTCAGCTGTTAATGTATGCTAATTAGCACTTAGCTCTGTGGATAACTATTTTAATTTTTGTACTTAAACTTAATCATTTTTTTATATTTAAGTTATTAACATGGGAAATTTCGTCTTGGTAGCTAGTTTTGCTGACACAATGATGTGTTTAATAATCGTTCAAGGAGAAAATTCAAAATTAAACCTTAAATCACCGGTTTCACTTTTTACGCGTTAGCGTTGGTTTCCATGGAAACGACGGCAGCGTTTTTACGTCGCTCGCCGTGAAGAAGAGGCGCAGCTGTTTTTTGTCTGGTCGTGTTTTTAGCAGAGCGGGTTTTATCCCCGTTTTATACCATGGAGCTGCCCGAGACATTAAGAAAACGCTTAGACGACTTTTCTCGCGGTGTCTTATTCGACCAGAGCCGGACTGAGCCGTTCTCAAAAGGCGACGACACTTTTCTGCCTCACGGTAAAACAAATAAAACAGCTAACTTTAGAGTTAGCATCGATGCTAGCACGTTAGCCCGGAGTTTGTTAGGCTTTATGGAGACGATTAGACTGATTTTACGTCGATCTCTGCCTCTTTCTTGTTGCCAGACAAACGGGTTCTGTCCAGCCTCCAGCTCCAGATGTCTCTGTACTTTAACATCTGGTTCTTCCCGCTGTGGTGGATCAGTGAAACTGTGATGCTTCACCTCAAGGTAAGAAATAAGAAGTCAAGAGCAAAGACAACCTGGTTTCTTTCGAATCTGTCTTTATGATAGTCCCTTTTTCTGTCATTTTTGTCACTGTATTTAAAAAACTTCTCCTTTTTGTCAACTGGTTTTAAGTGCATTTGTGGTCTTTCTACAGCTTTCCTTTTTATTATCAGGGAGCTTTTTTGTTACATTTATATCATTTTGTTTTAGGCTTCTTTTATTTTCTTAAATTCTTCATTTTTTAATTCTTTTTTGGTCCTTTCGTGACTTCTGAGTTGTTTAAAGCCTATATTTTATTCGTTTAGGATCCATTTTTTGTCATTTTTCATCTCATTTGCTCTTTTTAATTATCTGTGTACTCAGCTCACAGTCTTTGTTGATTTATCAGGTGTTTTGAGTATTTTTATTCAGTTTTGTCTTGGACAATAAAAGCATATAAAAGAAAAGTCTTCTGAAATATTGTGCAAGTTGTCTTTTTTTAAAGCCGTCACTTATACGACCAAGGTAGCTGTTTTATTATAGGTATAAAATGCAACAACAAATGAATTGATAATACACTGCAACATAACATAAATTTAACTAAAACACAGAAGCAATGTTTAGAAAGACTATTCCCACCTTGATTAAAGGGGGTATATTTACCTTTTTATCATAAAATAAATAAGCAACAATGGTTAAATAGATACTCATGGTTTTATTTACACTGCTAGCCTATCAGAAAGCAACATCAGATCGCTGACATGAGCAGTAGTTAACTTTGGTGAGGATGTAATCTTCACCAGTTTACCAGCAGCTTTAATTGTGAACGGTTGCAGCACCTTAGTGCCCCAGATTATTATTATTTATTCCTTTGGGGTGGTGTCGTTGAGCCTGTGCTTTTTATTCCATCTTCAGAATAGGTTAATGTTGTAGATTCTATAATTAACTCACATAAAGCTGGACTTAAGTTCACAAAACCAAATATTTAACAGCAAGCCTCGTAACATGTAGCTAACAACCAAGTTACTGCAATCTATTGAGATTACAACCAGTTATGAGTCCTACAAATCTACAATACGTTTTTTTTTATTGGGCAATCCAATAAACCACAGAAATCCAGTTAACATGTTTTTATTGTAACTGTTGTTTCTATCAGTATCCTGCTTTGCCAGACTACTACAAGTTCATCCTTGTGACCGTCCTCCTGCTGATGACTCTGATTGAAGCCATCAGACTCTATCTGGGTTACGCTGGAAACCTGCAAGAAAAGGTGAGACAACGTTACAGACGTAGCTGATGTCTGAATGCTGAGCAGAAGTTACCGTGTTTTGTTTGTTTGAAAGGTTCCTGAGTTGGCTGGCTTCTGGCTGCTGAGCATCTTGCTGCAGTTTCCACTCATCTTTTTTCAGCTCTTTAATGAAGCCATTCTCATCCAGCCTTTGGAGAGGGGCGTTCATATAGTTCTCGCCATATTTCTACTCACACAAGTAAGACTACATTCTTCTCAAAAAACTGACCGATTTAGTCCCAGAATTTCCACTTTAAGCTGTGCATGGTGTTTTATGTTATCTAATAATTGTAACTGATTGACTGGAATGTGTTTTTATTCCTGAATGATCCAGGCTGTCTCTGGTTTTGTGGCGCTGCGGGGTATGGTTAGACACACAAGAAGCCAGTTTCATCTCCAACAGTTTGACTGAGTTCTGATGTGATCCAGTGTTTCTTGGCTGACCAGGATGTGTTCTTATCCACACCTCCCAGACCGACAACAGAAAATAACCTAACCTTTACATGAGGAATATGATTTTCTACACGACTGAACTGAAAAGGACAACTCCTAAACATATTTATTTTTTGTATTTTATTTGCCTTTAATGAGATTGTATCTTTGTTTTTGTAAATTTTAAGTAAATAACTTTTACATAACTGTGTAGCATTTATTTTGCAGATTTTTGTCACATTAGCAGTCAGAAACACTTCAGAAAAGGAATATTTCAACAATTCAGGGTAAATTTATCATTAAACTTTAAAGGGGAAGCTCATTCGTCAGCCACAACAATAAAATCACTGATAGTCAATGAAAACTTCTGGGGAACTTTGAGTCAAGAGCAGTGAAGGCTGGTGAAGGTCTTCAGGACTCAAATTCTCAGATTACAATTTAGTCAAACATCTGTGGATTACCTCAGAAAAATAATAAAAAACATCTTCAGATGTTTTACTCTGCAGTAAAAGAAGACCCCAAAGAATCACTGACAAAATCCTGCTGCAAGATAAGACTTTTAGAATTACTAAGTTTTTTTTTTATTGCATTGTCTGCAGGAACTGTAAAAGGAAAACCTTTTGAGAGATCAAACATAAGTTACTTGAGTCGTCAATAAAATATTCAATATCAGCTGCATAAAAAGCATTTTACTGAGACAGTAAATGGCAGATGGAGAAAACTCAAGACATTTCTCTGCTAAAGAACAAATAAACTGCTGAATGATTCAGTTTCTCTCAGGAGGTTTTTTAAGACAGTTCACATCTCATCTGTGACACATCAACTGAAAAACATAAGATTAAAGTTGGGAGGGGAGGTTAAACTAGATTACACTGATAGATAAAGAGAACTTTTCTGTTCTTCCTCTCCTTAAACTTGATTGTCACAAAAACAACTTGTTACAATAAACGTATGACTGAACCTTCAGAGGAATCCTGGTCCCGGTTCTGCTGCTTGGTTTTGGTTAAGTCTGTGTTTGACATGGAGGAATCCTGAAGCAAATAATTTTCTGAGGCCCGCAGTGAATAACTGTGTCTGAAACCGTGCCGACTGCTGGACTTGAAGCTGGTGAAAGTTGTCGGCAGGTACTTTGTTGGAACAATGGCTGGAACCATGCTGGCATACACAGAGGGTGGAGATCTGCCGCGAAAGAAACACAACTTAAATATGAACATATGCAGCATGGCCTGTCTAATGTTAAAGATAAATTTCCCATAAAGTCTACCTGCGAGGTGCTGTAACGGGTGATGGCAGCCCTGAAAGAGGGAAGGCAGGTTTCAGAACAGAAGAGATCTGACAGAAAGACCTGCTGTATGTGCAAACAAACCTCTACAGACTTGACAGTAGGAAGCCCATTGCTGCGGAGAATAAGGAGAGTAAGGCTGGTGCTGTGTGGAACGAATGAAATTTGGTGGAGGTGGAAAGAGGACACACAGGTGGAGCAGCTGAGAGGAACATCTCCACTGTCTTCTGTCTTTCATTTCATCACCTGTGGGGAAAGTCACACATCCTAAAAGCTGCTGCAGGTGACCTCTGATTCTTACATTGTTCTGAGTGATTCAGTCTGAAACGTAAAGCTTGCCTGAGTGAGGCACAGCTGTGTTTGTGCTGCTGAGACGTGGACACATTATCTTGTCCAGCAGGCATGAGGTGCTTGAGTTTTCCGGACAATTTTCCTAAAACAAAACTTATCAATTAAATCATAATGAAAAATTAAACTCAAAATAAACTGTGTTCTTTTGCTTTAGTTTCTCAAAATATCAAACAAAATGGGAATGCTGTGATTTTGTAGATTTATTACAGATGAAGAGTCATTTTTTACCCTTATTGGCTTGCAACCTTGCCATGGAGTCACCTGACTGGTCTCACCAGGACTTTTCAAATGAGGTGAGAATCCAGCCTTTCTTGTCAGCCTGTTGAGCTTCACAAAGAAATAAATTAAAAATGCTTGGAACAAGAAGAAATCTTCCTCCTCACCTGGTTGTCCCAGTTTGGTATTTAGACTAACAAAAAAGTGTTTACCTGCCTTTTCTTCCTCTCTCTCTCAACAGACTTATTTTGGCTGCTCTCTTTATCTGAGTCGTCATCAATCAGGTTGGATTCCTGCAAAAACCAGTTCACTCATCAGCCCTAATGAGAGTTACTGACTCATTACGTGAAGAAACTGACTCCTGGGTCATATACTTTTACAAGATGTCTGCTGCTGGTTTGCAGGACTTTTAGCTGCGTGTCATTCCCCACTTGGTCTTGTTGCAGCTTGTTTCTTTCTTTATGAGTCTTTAAGCATTTCTTCTTCTTCTTGACAGGTTTCTGTGGGAGAGAACAATGTGGTATACTGATGAAGGAAAGGATATGATTCAAAACTAATTTTTAAAAAGCCTCATAAAAAGTCAAATGTGATCAAACTTTGAGAAAAAAAATAAACAAGTTAGGTGAAAAATTTACCATTCAGTTCAATATAACTATATATGTTATTTTACAAAAGGTATTATTTAACTTAATATTTGCTTGTATACCTCTGGATTTTCTGGCTGGTTCTGTAAATGAACTGGAAGTCCGTCTGAATCAGAACTATTAGAACCACTTGTGCTGCAAACCCAAAGGAGAATAATTCACTGAATGGAAGCACACTTTAAAGTAATCCCATATTTCCTTCATGTGGCTTGCATGTCTCACCTTGTTTCCAGGTCAGACACTGAGACGTTTCGGTCAATTCTCAAATCTTTGCCAATTCTCTCCTTGACCTTCTTCCTCAACAGTGCTGCTAATTCTTTCACACAGTATGTAACCTGAAACAAATTTAGATTATAAAATATTTATTTCTCTTGAAGTGAAAATGAGCAGTCCATATTTCTACCTAAACTTTAGTCTCTGTCACACTGTTTTGTCTCTCACCTTCGTTTGATCAGGGTCACAGAAGTCCAGCAGGGTGTCACAAAAGTGAAAACCCAGAGACTTCAGGTCTCGGGTTGTAAAATGGGTCCCTCTCCTGTCATCTAAAGTTCAAAAAGATGAAGCTGTAGAACCTTATGAGAAGATACCTACATCTATATTAATGCATAAACACATTCAGGGAAACTACACTAACCCAGAGTGGAGCCTCCAAAGGAGGCCTCCATGGTGTAGCTGTTTCTGATGCCCAGTCTCCACATGACGATTCGTGCTGTGCCCTCTTTGCTCCTCTGCACCCGGAATTTACAGCTCCTGAAGGAGAACTGAGAGGGAGAATGGTTTAGAAATGTTGACTGCAAAAAGGTTTGACTGGTTATAAAAAAAAATAATAAATACTCATAAATAATTTTGGAAGCCTTATATTTGTCAAGCAAACCCTACCTTATTACTGGCATTCTTGCTCATCATTAGAGGAAAAACCCTCTCTTGCAGTTTGAGGGGAGCATCATCACGGCTGTTACATCCGTACATGAAGACGTTGTTTTTCCGGTTGTGGCCGTGGAAGTCACAATAAAGAACGACTTCTGTTTCAGCCATGAGTCTGGAGAGAGAATGTTGAATATGACAAAAAGTTTCATTCAGAATGTTACAAGTACTTCAGTTTGGTTCTGTTTAACGCGCCAGTGTTTAAAGGGCTTGCCCTTTTAGTTTTGTTATATGTTGATAGAAGATGGCAAATTTTACTGCTCTGAAAATAAAACATCTGCAGTTGTTAGCTGATATTGGTAATGCTGCAAGACAACATCTTACAAACTTTTATTTCTTGTAATTTCTGTGTTTTTAAACCTACCAGGTTTTGTATTTACAAACCTGTAATTTAGTTTTCAATTTTCTTTTGTTAAACTTGAATTGGCTGCTATCCCTAAAATTAATGTCGCCATTGAGCTGTGTGCAGTTGTACAAAACCCTGCTCCAAATGTTATCCAAGTACATATGGTATAAGGACTTTTTTTTCCAAAACCCAGTTCTCACTAAATTGTTCTACACTTTAACACACTGAGGCTGTGAGCCCGCAGGTTGTTCTTTAGGTTCCCTAATAGCGAGCGGTTTCCGGTTGTCTGTGGAGTGTTACCTTTCCACCATATTGCAGGTGTGCCACACACAAGGAAATGAATCCTTGAGCAACGTCTTATAGTTTCTGTTGAGGTCCCTGCCTGCCAAAGAGCAGCGATAGTTGCCCACCACCACGCCATCTGGGTTCAGCATTGGCACCACCTGCAGTACCACAGACAGGGGAACAAAGGTTATCAGAGTTTTTAAAAAGCCTTTCATAGCTGCTCTTCACTTTAAGATAGTGATGATGAACACTCGATATTAAAGGAAGAAACAAAAAAAAACACAATGAGAACCTTGAAAATAAAATTATCCCTGAGCACTTGGGCATCATCTGAGTCCCCAAGCAAAAAGTCAAGGAATCCCTCCATCACCCAGGACCCATTGGTTTCCCCGGGGTGCACTCGGGCCGTCACCACCACAGCTTTCTTGTTCCTGACATCAAGCCTGCTGGTGCCTCTAGATGTTATGGTCATAACATACACAGCATTCCCTGCAAGGCTCTGGCACAGGACCCGCACTTTACAGAAGGACGTCACTGCTGGGTTGGAAGAAATCCGCCTGAGGTAACGCTGCAGGTGTGAGTAGGTGTAGGGGTAGCAGTGGGCCAGGTAGCAGGTGTCTGAGTCATAGGGGAACTGAAGAGTCCAGGTGAGTGAGTACAAGGTGACAGACTCGTTGTTGTCCTTTGGACTCTAAACAAACAAAAGACAACTTTTTTAAGAAAGTTTGTTGGAAAGAAGTCAAGCTGCCCCAAAAGGCTTTGAAATTCTGGCAAACTGAGGTTACAAACTAAAGCTGGTCCAGTTGTTACCTGGCAGGTGTTCTGATAGTATTTGATATTGGAGCCCGTGCGTTGCCATCCAACACTGTTCTCCTTCGCAGCCCTCTCTGAGTACAGGAGTGGCCTCATGCCCTGAGAATACAAACTGCTGCTCTTCGTCAGGTTGATGATCGTGAAGCGGTACGTCACTCCAGCCTTCATGTTCCTGACTCTGAAGTAAAACCACTGACTGTGCTTTGTGGTGTACATGTCAGTACGCAGGGCAAGCTCATAGTCAAAAATGCCACTGACCAAGCAAGAAAAAAATGGAGAGAGAGAGAGAGACAGAAACTGAACTAGAGTCACAGCAAATTATGATATAGTAAAACATTGACTGAAAAAGATCAAAAGCAAATTGATTGGTTACTGAGGAGACTCACACTTGGATGGCCTTCTGGAGGTTGCCACTCTCAAAACGTGACTCAAACTCAAGGGTGAAGTTTGAGTGACTGACATGGGAAGAAGCCATCTTAATGGGGCCTTTACTTCCTCCAACACAAGAACATGTGAAATAGGGATGTTTGGTAGCTTAAAGGAATAAGAAAGAAGAGTAGACTTTGAATTCAAAACTATTTAAAAGTTTTCAAAAATGAGCTTTCAGTGTTCTTGAGAAATAAGTCAATTTTAAAAAGGTGTAAGAACTGTGTGTTGATTTTATGCATACATATACAGGTTTCAGCAGTAAGATCATTTAAATTATATACTCTCTAATAAGACTCTGGGTCAAACTGTTTGTTTTGAAGCCAGAAAATGATGAGAAATAGACTGATGGTTCAACAACAAAAGCCCACCCTTCTTATCAGGAGTTACCTGGGTCACTGCAGTACACCACCTCCCTCCGCTCCTCTCCAACAGACATAGGTGTGCCCTCATGTCCTAAAGGTTGATAAAAAGGCTCTCGCTCAGGAGGCTCCCACTCTACAAAACATACACACTCTGGATCATTACATTATATTAAAAAAAGAAAGAGAATGGCAGGTTTTTAAACTGTTTAACTTACTATTTTTACTTAGATTTGCTCATCTGATTCCATGGCTTGTGATCAGTTAACAAGCCTAGTGATATATAAATTTAATAGGAATGAAAGGTTACCTATGTGCTGGATGACGTCGCTGATAACCTCACACTCTACAGGCCAACGAGGGCGGGGAATAGTCGGGAAGCTGACGAGGTCCAACGGCGGCTTCAGACTCAGGACAGGTTTGCCGTTGTGAAAGTTTAAGAGCAGCTGCTTTGTGCGCAGGGTCCTGGTTAAATTTATAGATACTGTAGGAAAACAAACTACACCTTAAATAACTGCTTCTTATGCTCTTATTTACTATATAAGGCCATAAAATTGAGATGACCAGTTAAAGATAATTTTTTTTGGTACTCACGTTAGCAAAAGTGAGATTACTAAAAGTATACACACAAATTTCAAATGCAGACCATTTCAGTAGCTTACATTGCTCCCTTCCTGCAAATACGTCCTCATCTTCCTCTGTGTTAGAGTCACGGGTGTCTGATTTGTCCAACTGGTTGATATTCCACAAATTCCTGATGACAGAGGTGATGGCTGATGTTCTCACTGTCTGATCAGAAAAAAATATAAGCTGTTAGTGTTTTATTTTATCCGTGGAACACAGTGGAAACAAAATAAAACACCTGCAAGATCACCTTCTGAGAGTACTGATTTCTTTCTTCATACTTTCCAGGTTTTACATCGTCATTTGAACACAAAGAGACCATTATGCTTTAGTATAAATAGTGTCAGGAGGCATTTTAGCACTATTTCAATTGATGATTAACCACAAACACACAGCAGTTGGATAAACTCTGAACGAGGAGGACAGAACAGGAGTATTATAGCAGTGTGTTTTCAGCCAAATGGAGCAAAGTTAATTAGAAAGCAGTTATAATCCACAACATTGAAAATAAAATAAAAAAAATTCAAAAAAGTGAAGACCAGTTGCAGTAAAATCAAGAAGTGACCAGTTTATCTTGGGTATATTAACCTGTTAAATTAGGGCCAAACAAACCTAATTTATCAGGCTTTTCTCCATGAATTAACCTAATAAAAATATAACCACAACTTCAATGTATTGGCAGACAAGTAAAACATAACCAGCGACAGCGACTAAGCATCTTAAAGTAGTATTGTATAAGACATTGTAGGCAATCCTGTCCTCAGTGCCACTATCCTGCATGTTTTACTTGTTTCCTTGCTCCAACACACCTGATTCAGGGGTTAAATGACCTCTTCATGTTCTGCAGAAGCCTGTTAATCACCCATTGATTCAAATCAGGTGTGCAAGCTAAATCAAATTTCTGAAAGTCTCAGACGGGTATCTTAAGACTTATTTTGGCTACAAGTCAGTCCTGCTTCTTAGCGATCTGTAGGTATTTAGCCAATTCCTGGATGTTCAAATTAAAGCAGGTTTTGTTGTTGCCAGTGAATGAGATTTATTAGTTTGTTGATGATGCTAACATTACTTAGCTTTATTCTTAAAAACACGACTCAAGCTTAAAGGCTTTTTAAAAAATAGTTACCCGGTCAATCATGACGTACCTCTGTCATGATTGAATATATGCAATATGAGGACCAAAAACAAACTCCGGAGATGAGAAAACTTGCGTCAAGCACGGACGAATCTCGAAGCACGCCGCATTGCTACCGTGGCCAGCACGTTGCTAGGCAACCCAGTGGCCCAACATAGTGGTTGCCAAAGAGATAAAGGGGCAGTGCAAAACGGAGCAGACGTTTGACTAATCTAACTTTTTTACCAAAGTTTCATGTATAAACTAGATTAAAATAAAAATTAATACGTGTTCATTTTATTTAGGACAAAACTATTTTTACCACATAATGAAGCAATGGTTTTGAAAAACAGATTTAATTACTTTTTTACAAAATATACAGGTTTCATAAC
>JAOXNZ010000012.1:22658646-22669274 GCA_028566095.1 Kryptolebias brasiliensis | reverse complement strand
CATGGTCCATTCCACTTTCCATTTTCTATACACAATTGTAAAAACACTCCATAAAATAGACAATTCTGCCAAACAAATTGGGATGAACATTTGAACTGCGTCTGTACAAAAATGTGACAAAAGTATTATCTTGGCACATTTGGCACATTTACACTCGCAAATACAAAAACAGGACATTCAAACCCCTTTATGTGAGAATGGCCTGCCATATAAGGGCTTGTAAATGTCTCTATTGTGAAAAAAAAAAACAGTAAAGAAACTCCACTTATTATTAATTCTTTTTCGCTTGTTAAGGACGACTTCATGGTGCACATTTACAAACATTGCCGGCGTGGCGGCTTGACGTTACGTGCTGTTTATCTTTCGTTTCTTGAGGCGTTCTCGCCAGTCTTCAGGTAGGGCCTCAAAGTTGGCATTTTTCGAAGCTTTCCCCCTGGAGAATAAAAAAAAATAAAACATTACCACAACCAGAAAAGCAAGATCAGAAGTAGAAATCAATGGCACTAATTCAAGTTTACAAATAAAACGACGCAACTATATAGAAACATACGTCATGAGCTGCTGTTGTTTCCAGTCCTCGATGCTCTTTTTGTTGAGCTGCTCTCGGTCTTCATCGCTGGAGCTGCTCTTCTCTTCCTCATCTAACTCTTTCTGGATGCTCTGCCACTTCTTTACTAGTGAAGGCATTTTAGTCTTACTCTTCTTTGACTACATAAATGGGAGAATTGATGAGTGATATTTAAATGCATATTCATACACATTCATACAATTGTGAAATCTGCGTGACTTTTAGAAAGTCAACTGCATGGATATATTGTTAACGATAATGCTAACCTTATCCTTTTTTGGCTTCTTGGTCTTGTCCACAGTTGGAGCTTTGCTTGCGGGAGGTTCATAAGCAGGCTGGGATGGTGGCAGCGGCGGCTGAGGAGGAAGAGCTGGTATAGGTGGGGGGGCAGGAAGTTCACATGGGACCAAAGGGGCGTTCACAGCTGGCACACCCCAGTATGCAGTTGCTGACATCAGAGGTGCTGCAGACAAAGACAAACCTTAAATCTTACCATCATGTGTAAATCATCACAATTATTCCCACTATTATGGTGCTTGTATAATGATGTAACAATTAGGTTTAGGTCAAAAGGTACTTTAAATCCAAAACTAATAACAGCAAAATCTAGCATGGGTCAGAACTGGAATTGTTTCCAGTAAGATAATTATGTTGCAGAGGTTGTGCGGTGCTTTTACCTGCACAAACAGCTGGCTGAGTGTAGATAATGGGGCTGCTTCCAATCGTAATGGTTTTATTCATCTGACCAGCTTTACGTTTCTGACCTTTCCCCAAAGAATTGGAGTCAATAATCTGTCGAAAAAAAGGACAACAGAAATGTAGAACTGCCCATGTAAAAACAAATAAGATAAAATTTTACTGCTTCCTGACCTTCATGCCAGCAGAGCCAGACCTGCCGTTGTCCTCCTCTGTTCCAGGGGCTGGAGGCTCCTCGTCATCGTCATCCATCTCCATCTCCACCTCCATAATCTCTTCATCACTGTCAGGAGGTGGAGGCGGCGGAGGGGGTGACTCTGGGGGGAGAGGTGGAGGCGGGGGGTTGTTGGAAGGTGGAGGAGGGCTATCGGGAAGCGGTGGCTGGGATGGGGACCAGTAGGACGAACTGGGCTGAGGTGGTGGTGGTGGTGCAGCGGTGGAATGTGTAGAGGATTCTGCTGGAAATAAAATTTAGTTTAGTTGACATGAAATTAAGTGAGACACAGCAGTGTTGTAGACGAGGAGCATGTTCCATGATGTTTATTCTCCCTTCTGTGACCACATCCATAAAACAAAATGGATACAGCAGTAATAGGCTGACCTGTGACCACACCAACCGATCCAAATGTTTTGGTATCCCCTTGACTCAGAGCCTGCGTCTGTGTGCATGGACTGTCTTTAGGGTCCTCCTCCTTGTCCTCTTCTGTTGGAAATTCCCACTGGGAGGCACCGGTCCGCTCCCTCACATAGAAATACCGCTTGTGCTCTCTAAAGAATGGAACAACAGACATAGAAGAAAAACCGTCTCAACCACTGCGCTTGAAACTTGCAGAGTGCCATGATACCCTGGGACAGTGGGGGCAAGGAAGCAAACATAATGGTGAAAACAGGAAATAGGATTGTTGGTATGGACAGGGGTTTTAGCTGTCCACAACAAGGGCCCAATTAGAGTGTCATTATGGGTGTGGACAGGGGACCCACCTTGCTCTCAAGAATAAATAATGCAAAACAAATCATCTCTAGGTCCTGAAAGTAGCTTTCAGCAGCTCACATCATGGTTGTCACATTTTCTTTGTTTTAGACAACCATTCCCTCCCAGATACAGGAAGACACCAGGGAGGAAACACCACCACAATTATCATCATAAACAATCATAGATCAGATAATAACAATCACACAATCGATTCATCTTACATAAAAAAGAAAATAATAATGAAAAAACAGGAAGACATATAAAATAGAGTTGGTCTGACCTGCTGGATTCCCGTCATTGCTCCATCTTCACCTTTTGACGCATGACACTTGTTGCTTCCAGGACACCATTCTTTCGGCTTTGCATTCTGGGTGTTGTAGTCCTGTAAAGTGCGAGGCTTCCCCAAAAACACCAACCCTTCTAACATACACCCTCCCAATTTTTTTCTCTGAATGAACCCAAACTCAGTCTACAAATGCCCCACAACAAAGGGCTTAAGAGTCAGTTACAGGGACAAGGAGTCCTCTCTGTGGCAGGTATATTTAACAGGAAGCAGGCTGGCTCAGAGTGGATGCTCCCTTATTAGTACGAACAAGGACTGTATCACAGAAACCTCAAGTCTATTTCTGGAGATCCACTCGGACAGGTTAAGCTTCTCTCCAAGTCATGTTACAAAGGCTGCAACCTCGGCACTGAGGGGGGTGTTGAGACACCATAAAATGTTTGGGGTTCGAGGGAGGTTATAGATGTGAAAGGTAAGGAGCGCGTACCTGTCCCAGTGGCAGGACCAGCCTTTAGGGGTGGCGTTAAGTTCATAATATTTTATGTGTTCAGCAGCTTCTTGCAGCTTGCGGCGAAGATAGACCCCATTCAGAGCACCTTCCCTCCAGTCAGCAATCCGTGTCTAAAAAATAAAAATAGATATGGGTACAACAGGAAAATGAATGCCGAAAAGTAAAACTATAGAGACAAATAAAGATAGACGATTCACAGAATAGATGAGCAAGATGTAAAAGTAATTACAATGCGTTTCCAGAGGGACAATTTATGATGGATAATTATGAGAATTTTAAATATTAAATACTGCTAAATTATACAACATGAAGTGCTAAATATTTCAGAAGTCACAGTGAGACTAAAAAATGAACCATCCTCTCACCTCAGTTTGGAGCAGAAGTAAGTGAAAGTTTGAGATTGTCTTCTTGTTTATACCCAGGAACTCCATCTTGCTAGTTAAGGTGTTAGCCAATTCTCCAATCTGAAACTACAGTTTTAGCTTTAAAAATAAGCTAATACATTCTGTAGGAAAAAAGAACACTAGATTGTTGAGCTTACCTTTAGCTCAGGGGTCTCCTCTTCTTCTTTGACAAGAGGTTTTGAAACCAATAAATCCTCAGACTTTTCTGCCTCCTTGTCCTCTTCTTCCACAACATCTTCTAAGACTTTAGGAGGTGCTACAAAGACACAATAGAGGTACTCATATGCAAAAATACAAGCAGGGGGATTTTAAATATGATAAATTATTTATACCATCAAGCGTGTGACTCTCCACAACTGTATAATCGCTTAATCTCACCTGTCTCTGTATTGTCCAGTAAGTCTGAGCCTCCGCTGTTAGAATCAGGGCTGGTAGCACATGGGAAGACAGTCTTCCACCTCTTTTTCTGTAGCAGCCCACGAGAACCAGTGGTTTCTTGACTAGCCTCAGACATTGGACTGGAGCCCCCTGCGCTCACATCACCCTCCTCGAGTGCCCGAAGCTCAGCCTAAAGAATCCGATGTTAACACAGAGTTACATCTAAGTCACTTAAACATCTAACTTAGCTGCTACTCTAAAAGTTTTAATACTACTGCCGATAGAAATAAACACACACAATAGCGTTTTCAGTATGTAACATGTTGTGTAAAACTGCAAACAAGCCAGTATGAGTTTTAAGAATTTTGATAATTTTTCACTCTGTGTGGGGTAAGAGCAGTACAGATGGATAAATAACATGACGTAAAATTAATAACTTAATGACTATGTGATCAGGAATCTCTTTAAACATAAATCACATACAGCCAAATTAATTAAGAGGTAGAGTCTTAAAGGAAATAAAAAAGACAGCTTCAGAAAAATTCCAACCAATTGTTAAAGAGCATTAAATTCCCACCTTCTTCTTCTCCAGAGCCAGCTCCAGGTCCACTGTGTCTTCCTCTGGCTCCTCATCAGCATCTGAGTTGTTTCTTGACAGCTTCTTGGTGGAAACATCTTTCTGAACTGTGATGGCTGAGTCTGACTCCAGAAGGGGTATGGAAGGGGATCCAGCAGGCCTTACACCCTCTCCATCAGAATCCAAACTGTTCTCGGTCTCATCCAAACCCTTCAGCAACTGTTTCCTCCATCTTTCCTCTGCTTCTTTTACTTCAGAAGGGATCAGTGGGCCGAGGAGGGACGCAGCCACTCCCTGACGCTCCTCCTCTTCACTTGTAAGACCTACAACACTTTCTATTACCTCCTGTTAGACAAAAACAAGAATAGTATACTTGAACTTAGACTGGCAGGTCTTTTAAAAACATGGAAATAAGATGATTCACAATTACATAAACCTAAACAAAACGTGCCTTCACTTTGGTCTCCTTTGCAGCTGTTGGGGTGGCAGCAGGGGCAGGATTTTCCTCCGTGTAATAACCTGCATGGACTGAGCCATTGCCATTGACGTTGGTGCTACAAGGAAAATTAGAAACACTATTGACAACAGAATTCCTTTAGCTGTATCAAAATAAAGAATTTGAAATGCATAATGTACTAACTTGTGTTATTACATGTTTTACAGATAAAATATTCAAGTTGTATTTCTCCCACCTGTTTGCATAATGACCCAGGCTTTGCACTTGATCAGCTAAATAGTCTGGCAGTTCCCAAGACACCTCATTGGTCAAAGTGTTCCAGTAGTAATAACAACCAGAGTTCTCGTCCCAAACTTCCTGCCAGTCTCCCATCTCTACACCCACTGGAAAACAAGGGCATGGATTTTGAGTTGAATTGAAACAAATGGCAGAATCATTTAGTAGTGCTTTCAAACAGGAACTTTATATCTCGATTGAGTTCAACATATAGTAGAAAGTTTCAAAGGTGAAAACAACATATCAGAATTGTAATATGTGGTGTTTTAACCACAAAAGCTCTGGGTCAGGAAGGCAGGTGCTACAATGCGTGTAGTTAAAAAAATCTGAGCTTCAATGTGAATGTGAGTTTGATTTTACTGAAAGAAAAAGAGCTCAATGTTCCTCTTATTTGCCTCCAGTTATAGCCAGGGTTTGAAAGAAATGTTTATTGCCCCAGATTAACCAGCTTTCGCAATCACATTTTTCAGCCAAAAATTAACAGTGGTTGCAATGACATTTTTAAGCCATGCCAGGGAGAGTGTTACTATCATTAGCTACTGTTCACAGATTTAACTCAAAACTGCATGTACTATTCTCTTTGCAGCACCATGTCTGTAGTCTGTGATAACACATTGCCTGTTAGAAAACAAAAGTCAAAACAGTTCTTACAAAGGTTTTAAGTACAACAAACTCTGGACTGGCTTTAACACCTGGTCAATAAAAGTGTTTTAGGGTTACATATTAAAACACTGCTCATTATCACATGATAGCTATTGCTTTTTAATGAAGATATTGCAATGAAAACTACTTTAGTTAAAGAGATGTAATCTACTACACATGGCAACTTGTTCTTAAAAACAGCTAATATAGTTACCTCCAGCTAACGAGTACTGCGTATTGTACTCAAACTCTGTGCCTTGCTGATTCTGTCCATCCTGCTCAGCTGGCTGCTGAGTTTTCCCTTCAGGTTTGGGTGGGGTAGCATTGGGAACAGGAGCTGCCGCATCGTCTGTACTTGGCTGAGTTGTGATTGCATCAATTTCCTAGGGTGCCAGAAATGGTAACAAATACAAGTTGGGTTAATAAAAAATTGTCAGTAACAGCAATAAGAAACAGTCTTCTTGGCTTTACACGAATTATGCAAATTGATGCGTTTTTGCACAAGTCACAACTTAAATACTACATATTTGACAAAATACACAAAATATGTTTATTCAAGATGTGAATTGGTTCAGCTGCACTTAGCTGGTGGAAAACTAAAATTTGATGCGATAACTGAAAACCTAAATAAGTCTAAACCTGTCAGTGACGATCAGCAAAAGGTTAATAATTACTTTAATACTCACCTTATTTACAAGAAAACAGCTTGATAAGAATTGTATTCCTGTTTTGAACAATACAATAACTCTTACATCAAAGGTAATAAAAATATGAAGCATGATAGCAAACTCCCAGCAATTAAAAAAAAAAACATAATAGACTCACAGCCATGAAATTGGCCAGTGTACTGTCGATGTCCGCAGGCTGGCTGTTTTGAGAATGAGCAGCTGAACGGTCTCCAGCATCCTCTTCATCACTGTCCTCGTAGGCTCCAAGCAGTGACAAACCCTCTAGATGAAAAACAAACACAACTTTGTTAATTTCAATAAAAATCATGTTTAAGCACCTGTTTAAACATTTTTAACTCACCTGTGGCTTTTACTGCTGGTGCCTTCATGTTGGTGCGTCTCACGAATCTGTGTCCGTCACCGTCCTGTTCATCTGCACAGAAACAGTCGATATTAAAGTTTAACCTCCTAGGACCTTGCGTCCACATATGTGGACATCTCCTATTGCTTAGCATTCCTTGATTCACATCAGGTCTCAATCACCTCCAACAGCAAAGAGAAATTAAAAATGCATGCCTTGCCAGAGTTCAGGTCTTAGGAGGGTAAATTTGAGCTGACAACATCCACTGCAAACATTCACAAGGCTAGCAACAGATAACCCATTAGGTTATTCTCTTACACGGGCACCTTTCTCTTTCTCTCTAAAAAATAAAATTAAATGTTACAACTTGCGTTAAGCATGATAATTATGGCTTGGTTGTTTTGACCCTGCTCTTTATTAGTCTACTAGCGGGCCTGCCACCTATGAGCACAACAGTACTATTATATTGTTCGTCGTTAGCTTAGCATGCTAGCCTTAGCTTACGATAAAGTATTTAAAATAAAAGTTTTGATCAGTGACAAAAACACGAAGACGCAATTTAAGAATCGATTTGCATCCAGTGCAAACTAAAACTCTGGTTATGTAAACGTTTTTTTTTCTCTTTTATATATTAACAAGAAGGCCCATTTCTTTCCACACTTGAACCTTTTTAGCACCGAGTTAGCCCTTAGCTAACACGCTACTGTGCTAACGCATTACAAACAGTACCATCGGATCCCGAGTTCGCTTCTTCCCTTTCTCCTGCAATCCCACCGCGATTCCCGGGAGGAGAAAGCTGTAGAATCGTCCTCCGACCGACGGCTCCCCCGGCGATGCGACTTTTCTTTCCCATTACTATTGTGTCTGCTGGAGGGAGTGCTACTCGCTACGGCGTCGATAGTTGAAGCTCCGCTGCTCCGTTCTAGGCTAACTCACACAAAAAAGAAACGTCGGCACCGACAACTTCCGGGTCACGGGGTCATATTATTGTTAAGCAGCTAGCTAAATTGCTAATGACTTTTGGGAAGCATAAACGTTCGGCCTTAAAGAAGTCAGATTATTAATATGTTTTTTTCGATAAATTCCTATTGTTGGTGGCTCAGAGTTACAATAACGAGCCCAATTAGCTAGCAGTCCGGGCGTAGCAAAATATATTTGACATGGGAGGCGAAGAAAAAGGATTTTACAGTTTTTGAGCGGAGCCACCCACTGATGTCAGAATTTAAGGATCCGCCACAGAGCCAGCAGTCTCCAGAGCTCCAAAGAGGATCAAGAGTCCAAATCGGGAGCGGATCAGACAGGATGGGGGCTGCGATGGGACCGATTCTTCACTGGCTGCAGGATGTAGCAGCTGTGACTCTCCTCAAAGCCCGGCGGACATTACTTCAGGCTGCCATCCTTTTTTGTACTTTGTTTCTGCTGCTCTGGGTCTCCGTGTTTCTGTATGGAAGCTTCTATTACTCCTACATGCCCACTGTGAGCTTCTCCACCCCTGTGCACTTCTACTACACCTCTGATTGTGATGCCGCAGGGAAGGAGGCAGGTCTCTGCTCCTTCCCCACAGCCAACATCTCTTTCATGAGAAATGAAAGGAACCAGGTGATGGCTAATGGTCAGCCTTACAGAGTGTCTCTGGAGCTAGAGATGCCCGAGTCTCCAGTGAATCAGCAGCTGGGTATGTTCATGGTCAGGATGTCTTGTTACACCAAAGGTGGGAAGATTGTGTCGTCCGTGGGTCGATCCACAATGCTGCATTTTCGCTCCTTCCTTCTGCAAACCCTGAGCACTTTGTGCTTCTCTCCTCTCCTGCTTACTGGGATGGCTGAGCAGAAGCAACTCATAGAAGTGGAGCTCTACTCTGATTACAAGACAAATGCTTATGAACCCACCATTGGTGCAGTCATTCAGATCCAGTCCAAGCAGGTCCAGATCTACTCATCTCAGCTCCGTATCCACGCTTACTTTACTGGTATACGATACCTTTTGTACAACTTCCCCTTGACGTCCGCAGTGATCGGCATCTCCACCAACTTCGCCTTCCTCAGTGTCATTGCGCTGTTTGGCTACTTGCAGTTTATATGGGGCGGGCTCTGGCCTCCAGATCAGGTCAGAGTCAGGGTCATGATGGGAGACAACACTCGCATCCAGAGGAGGAGAGAGGAGGCTCGAAAGCGTATGGAAAGAGAGAACTCACAGAAAGAGCTCAGCACTCCTGCAGAAATCGGATCAGTGAACGGGACCTATGGTCTTCAGGGAAATGGCACATTAGAGGAGACGTTATCAGAGCACCCCTCTGTAAACCCAGATGCCTCTGGGGCTGAAGCTCCAGATAACAAGGAAGAAGAGTCTCATGATTCTGAGGAGCCCGAGGACACCGACAGCTCAGATGTGTTTAATGGGAGCCTTCCATCTCAGTCTGGAGAGACATTACTTCGTCAGAGACCTGGGCCTTGGATGAGTCTCTGAACTATAATTTCTGCATAATAAATGCTCTTATGTTGCATATCTACTTCTATCTTTAGCACCTTAAATATAGTTCATCAAATATAGACTAAAGCAAACCCACAGTTCAATGACATTCACATGCATGAGAATATAATATTTTGTCTTGATGACTGTTTACCTCTTTGATCTCTTTATTTTTTCTTTTATCATAACACTGTTACAGGTCTTATTTTTGTGACATTTGAGTTTTGCTTGAGCTCGTATCAGGAGGTGTTACATTCTAGCTCTGACATGTCCTTCAGTGTTGTGTCATCAGGTGTTTGCCAACAATTCAACATACCCTTGTTTAAAAATCAGCTGAACCTGCTTGTGTTTTGATGTCTGCATGTTGGTATTTTCTCTCATCAAGACCTACTGTTAACAAATAAGACAAAGTTTTAAAGTTTTCACATTAAAATAAGTCTAGACAATGACTCTATTGAGGTTTAGCTCAAACACAGTCAGACTTGAAGTTTCTGATGGTGTGCAGTTGAAACAAAATTGCGAAGCATGTGACTTTTTTTTTATCAGGAGCTCTTTCAGAGCAATTTGATTTGGGAATTTTATTCCAAGAAAAAGGATCTTTGTTGTTAAGTTCCCAGAAAAAAAAAAACACTGTTGGTACAGGCAGTACCTTTTTGTTTCTTCATGCAAATCTATGTTGTGTCTCAGTTTTGTGACTTGAAGTTTGTGTCCTTTAACACAGTAACTTTGCAGTTTAAGGTTTTAAATATGTTTCTTTTTTTATTTTATTTTCATTACCAGTAGGCACAGAGCATTTTAGATGAGTTATTTAAGATTTAAGTCATGTAAGTTCATGAATAAGTGTCTGTATTTAACGAGTGTACAGTATAACAAGGGTTGGTGAAGTTACAGTTTTGAAGTCGATGCAGTTGATTTAAAAGCAATGCAGGTTTTCCGGGTGTATTTAATCTGCCTTCAGGGGAGCTTTGAATTAAAAGTGTTTTGGTAGGTTATGTATAAGCTGTGTTTATTGAATGCAGGGTTTTGTACCAAAGATATTTTCAGATTTGTTGGTTCTTCTGAAGATACATAAGCACATATTATTTATGCACCAAAAAAGAATAAATTAATATACTACTGAACTGAAATACTGTCATGAAGTGGAGCTTGTGGAAGTACTTTTTGAAGTCAGACACTCACAGAGTTTCTTATTAACACTGAAATTCTAAGGATAAAATCTGAAAAGTTTAAAGTAAATATTTTATTCTAAGGGTGGCAAAGCGGCGTAGTGGTTAGAGCTGTCGCCTCCCAGCAAGAAGGTTGCAGGTTCGAAACCCGGCCTGCAACCTTCTTGCTGGGTGGAGTTTACATGTTCTCCCTGTGCAC
>JAOXNZ010000012.1:22623343-22639417 GCA_028566095.1 Kryptolebias brasiliensis | reverse complement strand
TACGAAACCCGACCCAGTGCAGTGGTGGCTCGTTTGAACATTGAAGACGTTTGGCTTGACAAACGGTCGCCACTACAAGGACTATATGAAGTCTTCTAAAAGTGATCCAAGTAAACACACATGACCAGTTTTTTTGTTTCTGCACCTTTGATGTGAATGAAGCGGTTGAAGAATCGGATGGGTTTGACAGAAAAGAAGTGGGCCAGGTCCTTCATGCCAACTCTGAAGGGATTCCTGTCGTCGAGCTTCAGGTGGGTGTGGACGGAGAGACGCAGGTCCTTCTCAATCTCCTTACACAGCTTGTCGAGGAGGTGCTGGAAGGAAGAAGAAAACTTTAAAAAAAATACAACAAAATGAAAACAGAGGTTTCCAAAAGAGGAATATCATGGTTGTTTCTTACATATAGATAACAGTTATTGTTTACCCTCATTTAAGGAAATCACATCCTTTTGATATTCATGTTTAAATCAGAAGAGTTCCCTCCTACCATGGATGAAAAAAGTGATCTTTTTATGTAACTGTTATAAATCCCTTTCATACAACATTTTCAAACTGAGCCCTTTTCCCTCTTCATTGTGTCAAATGATGGGAGCTGAAGCTGATCTGTCACTGATACGCCTCTGAGCAAACAAGGGGAGGTAGTCACAGAACCAAAACAACGGTATATGGCTCCATTCAGACTCAACACACCTCCTGGATGATGCAATGACAAGTGGACAGCTCTAAGCACACCATACAGACACACTGAGGACAGTTTGAGAATGCATTCGGATCCCACCACTGGGAGACTTCTGTATACACTTAATGCAAAGTCAGAACACAAACCAGTCCTGGGCGCAAATATGAACAGACATAGAATAGTTCAGTGAAAACAAAATAGCTTTAAGAAATAATCTGAGCACCTCTGCACTCTGCTTACACTTTCACAAAAATCCCAAGAATCCCAACTTCTGATGCCGACAGGGAGCATGTAAATGAAAGTCAATACATTGGTGTGTATGTGAGAATCCCCACCAATCCACGCTCATCTTATGATTTGTGTAAGTCCTCTGACCCTTTTCTGGAAACCTTTCCAAGAATTTTGTAAATGCTCACTGGGTCAGCTTCACCCAGGCAACGTTTCCTGAGCTGCTGTAAACATTACCATAACTGGACTGTTCTTGGACAGGCTAGCGTGTTCACTTGGAAATAACAAACCTATTAATCTTTCTTCACAACACCCTCTGTATCTGGTATTCTATCACACAGAAATAACAAAACTATTAACCCTGTATTCTCCTACAATTGTACCTGCTGTGGACACTGGATTGTAAAATGCTCTGCGTCAGCCATACTGCAAAAAAAAAAAAATCTGAGCTTTCCAACAGTTTGTCACGAGGAGACCTACTTACACACAGCAAAGTTGTGTAAAAGACACCAAAGGGGGAAACAAAAACACAGAGCCTGCCAGTGAGACATTTGTGGGTTAGAAGCTTTAAAACGTCTATCAGTGGAGTTGAGCTGATACTGAACTCTGTAAAATCACTTTTATATTCCTTTACTTTTGTGATATATATATATAGTTTATTCATATATAGTTTAGGTGACAAAAAGTATTTGGGATGTGTGAACAACCAAAGGCACCTTGAAGAATTGCCTTTGCTGCGATGAAGGAGCTTCTGACTGGGGCATCAATCAGTCCTTCACAGAGCCCGATTTCTTTCTTTCTTTTTTCACTTGTGCTGCTCACCTCATTGAAAACATCCATAATCTCCTTGTCGTAGCTCTCCAGCAGCTGGTTGCATGACTCCAAGTGTTTGGCTTGCAGCATGGAGGGCACACTGTCCCTTAGAGCACTAAACATGTACTGCTCCAGCCAATCACAGGAGAGAATCAGTGGCATAGAACAGCAGGACAGTCATTACAAAACAGACAAAAAGAGAAGGAGGTAGAGTTAAGACCAATCAAAGACAGATTAGCATCACATTTCGGTTGTCCAGTGTGTTATAAACATCCAGAGTCTGCGCGCTTACGTGTATTCGTGCTGCGTCTACAGCATTGTCATATACATCATCTAGATAAATCGGAAAAACAGCTCGGTGCCAGTAAAGGAAACTACAGTCACACTGCAGCTTAACTCTGAAAAACAAACAAAAAACTTTTTAGTAATTTAAGCATACAATGAACAGGCAAATGAAGCACTCAACTAATTGCTAAGATAAATGTGATGATTTGAACTGCAGTTTTACTTTCAAGACCAGGTTTAACGTGCACAGAGCCAGACGCCTTTAATATAAATAACTCTAACCAACACACTGCTTCTGTATTTACCAATGCAATAAACAGTTATGTTGGACTGTAGAGAGTTTTTCCACTGCATTTGATGTCATGTTCTGACTCAGTATTTCACTTGAAGTGATAACACAAAAATGTCCCACCTTTCACTCAGCTCACTAATCAAATCCAGCTTCTTCAGCACCAGCTGCAGGGGAAGCAGCTCCTCATCCCTGAAGGTTTTCTAAAAGAATACACTTTAATAAAGAAAAGCAGCTAAGTGTGTGTGTAATGCTAACCGACTTCCCCCAACATACCAGCTGAGTGCCGACGCACAGAGCCAGAGACACCACCAGGCGGCGCTCTTTTGTGCTTGGTCCACTCAGAGCATTTTCTGCCAGCACTAAAGAAGACAGCACATCCAGCCTCTGCTCGCTGTACTTCTTGTCAGAGATCACCCTTTTCTTCAAAGACAGGACACAAATATACTGTAAAACAACCAGTATATCACCACCACCTCAAAAAAAGTCATTGGACCTGTGCTTACCTTGGCTGTACTGATGGCGTTAAGGGCCTGAGACTGAAGCTGCAGAGTGATGTGAGAAACTGAGTCTGCTACAACTATCGACCGTCGGTAAAACGTGTGCTCCACAGCCTGAGGGAAGAGTCATGATGCATAACTGGACCTCATTGGTTTCACTTTAACCAGTAAATGGAAAAATTAGAGTTTGGACACATTCAGAAGTGGACACACACCTTGAGCAACTCAACCAGTCGACAAAGTGCTTTAACAGAGGTCTTGGTCATGGGCCGCTGCATCGACATGTACATGTTCATGGTGGTCTTGATGATGGTGCTGATGCTATAAGAGTACAGGATGCCCTGTGAGCACAGAAAAAATGTTAAAGGCTTAGCATTCCTAGCACATCACCCGCTGCTTTTCATTCCAGAGTTTAAAACTAAGATCATCTTATGATGAGAAATGACAGAGTTACAGTTCTTTTGGTCAAACCTTGTAAATGACGCTATGCAAGATGTGTTAATGCTCAGAGTATGTGTTGAGGATGACTTTGAGCTACCACCACACCAACCTTTAGCTCAATATCTGTAAAAATGACTGAGTCAGTCGGCTGTGGTGGTCAGTTGTAGAAGTACACCCAATGATTGTTTTCTGAGAGTTTTATTAAAATCTTTTCAATGGTTCATGATAAATTTGGTACCACTACAGATAAACCAAAATACGCACAGACACGGGCAAAAACATCATTGCCTCCTGGTCTTCGGTGGGGGGTGATAATAAAAGTAAAACCATCTGAGGATGTAAGCTCCCAAGTGCCCATAGATTTTCCACAATAACTTTCATAAACTGATTTTAATCAACTAAAACAAGAGTAACACTGAGAAATAAAAACAATCAATATAAAGACGTTTTAGGATATTCAATGCATTGTAGAAGGAAAAAGGTTAGGTGTGTGTGTGTGTGTGTGTCCTTCTCCCAGCAAGAGGGTTAAATGATTGCCTCTCAGCCTGGAGCCTTTCTGGGTGGAGTTTGCATGTGCTCCCTGTGCACATGTGGATTTACTCCAGGAACTCCATACATGTTAGGTTAAATTGGTAACACTTAAATTGTCCTTAGGCATGAGTGTGAACGGTTGTTTGTTTCTATGTGGTCCTGAGATGGACTTGTAACCTGACCAGGGTGAACTCCGCCTCTCACACAAAGACCGCTGGAAACAGACACCAGCTCCCCCGTGACCAGGAAAGAAGAGACGGGTAAAAGAAAACGTGTCGATGGTAATAAACAAAAACAGCATTCCTCAACAGGCACTTTAATGGTCGCAGCGGGAGTTCAAGAAACGGTGAAGGAGTAAATATGAGCTTTTGGAAACACAGGCACTTGAAAGTTTGTGGAGAGGTGAAAGGAGTATAAAACTGAGCTTTCAAAACCACACAAATATTTAAAACTGTGTAAGATAAAAAAAAACAAACAACATAATGTCACAGATGCACTGAGAATGTATGAGATATGTTTGCTGTGAGACGAACACTAGACTTTTGTCCAGGTCCAGACAAAAAGCGATTCACAACACTCGTATGGACAGAATTAAAAAGTAGCTGAATGGTTCACAGAGGGGAGGTCTGTTTGGCCTGTCAGGAAATCTTTGATAGGTTATATTAATCTGTGACATTTATGACCCGTCAACTGACTTTTGGTTATCAGACAAGCAGCACCGACGTCTCTAGTTTTGACTCTGTTTAAACTTAATTACTTCCTCTTTACAGTTTGTGACCCGTCTATAACCTTTAAAGTTGTTTTTACACTTTTTACAACAAAACTTGTGTTTTAGAGAGATAAAGGTTCACTGGCTTTCAGAACGAGTGCTATAAACAACTCAACTGTAAACTCATTTTTCACCTTCATTCGTTCATGTAAACAATTGCTCAACATTTTCTCACAGTCATTATTCAGTCTCTGTTTTGTTTATTTTTTGCAATAACAGTGTGTTCAAAAGTAGGACAAAATTAAAACTACGATAAATAAAAAAAATCTAAAAACAGGGTATTCATACTGGATTGCATCCAAGAGAGGAAAGGAAATGAAGGATATAAGAGCTGAGTTCAGGGTTTGTTTTTCAGATCTGAAAGTGGAACTGTTATTAAAATGTGGGGAAAAGCAGACAATTTTAAAACTTTTTTTTATACCATCTGTATTGTTGTTTATTTGAACTGTTTTGTTATTAAATAAGTTGAGTATGGTGGGATGGTGAGAACTAAACTAAATTACCCAGAGGAGTCTGGTTGGTGCAACAAACCACACTTTGATACAACCTTTCACTGCTTACCTGTACGAACACATTACATCTGCTGTTAAGGGCCTCTTCTAGCTTGTTGCTTTTATGCTCCTTGGACAGGATGGACTCCATTTTCATCATCCAGGAAGTTACAAAAACATAGTATGACTGAACATCCCTGAAGAGAAAAAATACTTATCGAATTCTAAAAAAAAAACACATTTTAATGGAATAAATGGTTATATTTCTGATAACTTTCTTAATAAAGCTGATTTTCAGTTGTGCTGACTTTGTTAATGTCTGAGCTTTTTGCTGCAGGTAGGCGTCTCTCTGCGCTCTGATTGCATGAAGGCTCTTTTTGTCCATCATCTTCGCTGCAGCCGGGACTTTAGCGCTGAGGAAGGTGTCAGGAAACCAGACGATGTTAGCAACCAGAGTGACAGCAGGAACCTGTGAGAAAATGTGAACACAAAATTATCAGAGCATGAGAAAAACAATGAGCTCAGGTTTATTTATTAAAAAAAAAAAAACCTAAAAAAATCCAACAGTTTTAAGCACTGCTGTGGATTTTTGGAAATAATGCAGGACTCAATTAAACTAGAAGCAGTCAGAGAGCGCAAACCTCCGCCACGGCTACAAAGTGATTAAACAAATAGTGCAATCGCATCATAATCTAAATCAGCACCACAATTTAATCCATTGTTTTTTTGTGAAAACCCCAACATTTCCTGAAAAATGTCATCCAAATCTGTTCATTAGTTTTTACCTGATCTTTGCTAACAGACAAACAAACCAACGGACACAACCGAAAACAGAACTTCCTTCCTGCCCTGAAATCAACAAGCATCATCTTTGACCCATGAGGTGTCCAGTTGTGCAGTTTAATTTTCCTCCATTACATGGTTGCATAGTTAGAGCACCAGGTGATCTGTGACCTTGACCTTTGACCCTGTCACCTTGAAATCAGCAGTGATCACCCATGACCCATGAGGTGTCCAGCTAAGGAGTTTAACATTCCTGTTATACAGCTGCCGAGTTACAGCCGGGTTCATCTGGGATTTTGACCTTTGACCTAGAACTTTGACTGGCACACCAGCAAAATCTAATCACTTGTTCCTCGTATCATGTTTGACGTTTAGTGAAAATTTAATGAAAATTCGTACTTAACTTTTTGAGTAATCTTGTGCAGACAGACAGACAGACTCTACCAAAAACATAACCTCCTTGGTGGAGAAGAGTTGTCTTTTTGTTCAACAGAGTACAAAGTCTTCGAAGACATTGTGACAGTACTCAGTCGCCTGTTATTCATGCAGAACTGGACTCAATCAGCTTCCAGGAAGTGACTGAAGCGTCCATGAATCGCACAGCCAATCAACTGACATGGGTTTCATGACCCAAATTTGCTCGATTAGACATGAGAAGCAGCCAGATGAAGAGCCCCTATACTCCAGTCAAAATGAAACATTCTTATCTGCAAGTAGCCATGACGCGTTTAAATCTACAAATATAAAATGTTATTTCAATAACATAACATGACATAATAATCATGAACTACAGCCACGAAATATTATTTGGAATCAGTAACATAATATAACTTTTCATCCATATATCTACCTTTTTACAGACGTCGAGCAACGCCTTATAGAGTTTTTTGTCGACACTCCTAAATATGTGAAAGTGGAGGACAAAGAGAGAACAGACTGAAGCGTATTTATCTCTCTGGTCAATTTCAGAAGGTTCGCCTAAAAAAAAAAAGAAAAGAGGATGGCAATGAATCAACAAGAACTTGAGCAGGGGATGAAAAAATGACCTTTGCAATGATAAGAAACTGACCAATTTTTGACTCCACATTTGTGAATATGGTGCGAATGTTGAAGGAAAACTCCTCAGCAAAAACACTGTTTTTGGAGACAGCGACTCCCTCCCCTGGATCATCAAACCTCTGCTCCACACAGGCCTGTCAAACATCACAAAGTTAATGCTGCTCGGAGGAGTCAAACTACTTCACCGGCACAAAAGAAAAGGAAATCACCTGCAGGATCATGCCGTCCAGCAGCTGTCCCTCCAGCTTGAGCAGGAGCTTCTCGAATGGTTTCAGCTTCTCTTCAGAGATGGAAAATTTTCCAGGGTTATGATGTACAGACTTTAATAACCTAAATATAAAGATACATATATATATATATATATATCACCTCAAAGGAAGTAATAAAAAACATTGGTACTAAGAGTGCTGGGTTTATTCATTTTTACAAGTCAGTGTGAACTGCTCTTGACGGTAGACCAACTTGTTGACATACGCTTTAATTCTGACAAAACATGTTTGAAAAACAAGAGGTTTTTACCCTAACTCAAAAAGCATCAAAGGGAAATTAAGAAACAATTCATTAAAACAGGATTCATTACTGACAGCTATACCGAGAACTTATTAAAATCAAAACAATTGCTTAAAGACAGTTAACACTGACACATTACTGAACAGTTTTGAAAAACCCAATCCTCAATCTGAGCACGCACCCCTGACATGCATGCATTCCTCAGATATCTGTCTCTCTCAGGGTCATCCAACATTGGTAACTTGGTAACAAAACAGCTCACATACACATGAAGAGACCTTTGTCTCCACAAATAAGTATGTTTACAAGTTTTAGCAGATGCTTTGGCTGTTCAAAGGAACAATGATATCCAAACTGGAACAGTGTGACGTCTTTGGCTCTGGTATGTTATAACCAGACACTGTCTTCAGGGACACAGACTCTAATACGGGGGAAAATTTTCTACAGAGACTAAGGCCCAGTTTACACAACCCTGTTGTTCAGTGAAACCGGGACATTTCTGTTGCGCTTCGGCCGTTGGTGTACACGACAACAGCGATCGGATTCTCTGACACCAAACGTTTTGAATTCAGACCTGTCACCAACATCTTTCCTGGGTGCCCTGATTGTATCCGGATAGTGCTAAATACAGGCGTGAACGATCACAATGCCCATTAAAGATGCACGGAAGGCACCTTCACTTTTATCTGCATACATTTGGTAGTCTGAATGCAATCAGTCCTGAGCCAAGCTGTAGGACCACTTACTGAACTGACCCAACACAAGCAGTTATTACCTAAACAACTCTGAGTTTAAAGCTTCAGCTGACAGCTGATTTAAGATAAATAAACAGCAGACATTGGGAATATTTGGCTTTTTTGTTCGTTTTGTTTTTTCCTTTCCTGGGCTCGGACCTGCAGCCTCAGGATTACAAGACCGCACCACTGACCACCGAGCTACCACATTCAACAAATCCACACTTACTCCCGAACTTTTCATTTATTTAATCATTTTGTTAGGTTTAGTTTCCTCTTTTATGTATGTAGTTGAGACGTGTCTAGTCTGTTTACCTGTTGCCATTTGTACCTTGTACCTTATATACAAGCACCAAGACATTTTCTTGAGTCATACAAGCACCATAAAGTAAATGAATTTCTTTAAAGAAAAACAATTTTTATCTTACAATATGCAATCCAAAATTGCTTTATCAATAAGAAACAAAAGTTACTTTTTGCTTAGTTCACTTGCCAGAACAGGTGTGCAAATACTGACCTTTTATACATCTTCCAATGATCTTTTAGTGTACCGTGATTTTCCATAATTTCATCAAGTGTAATCAGCACCACCAACAACTCCCCCAGGTGTTCGTACACGACCTGCAGAAAAAACGCAGGGCAGGCAAGAGACGGTCGAGTGAATACAGTTGGATAAATATCTTTCAAAAGTTCATCAAATCTAAAAAAAAAAAACTCACTTGGAAATGGACACCTGATGACTGAATAATTTTTGTTGCGCTTCTAAAATAAGAGAGCAACAATTTAGCAAATCTTGTCTTGTGAAAGAACAGAAAGAAAATAAATGCAATGCTTGTTCAAAGCAGAAACAGAACTTAAATCTAACAAAATTATATCAGAACTTTACACTAACCAAATCACTAAAACAGAGTAATGCAGGCCTATGTTTGTTCTATTTTTTTATGGATCTGATTAACTAATTAAAACTTAACTTAATTAAAAATGTTCAATGTATAAGATTACAAAAGCCTTATAATGACACAGACTTCTGCTGGGGTGTTCAGAGGACACTGAGGTTATGTAATGTCCTGAGACTGCTGACTTTAGTTTATAACTTGTTTTGTCTGGCTGCACGGTGCATCATATTTCTCTTATCAAAGTTTGTATTTAAGCCAGTCCAGTTAAGACCTTTCCACTGACTCTGTAAAATAACAGTTCTCAGCTCACAGCTCTTACTTGTTGCTGCTGTAGAGGGCAGCTAGCTGATGGACAATGCTGACCACCACTTCATAACATCTTGAAACAAAGCAGGACAGCTCCTATCAAACGGAAGCAATGAGTAAAACCACTGTACCAATGCTGAATGGAGTTCAGTTACAGAGGAACTTATTTATAGTATTACCCACCTGCAGGAATGAAATGAATCTGCCCATTTGAATCTGTGACTCCCCTTCAACAACACTGGTTTCACACACTGTAACACAAAGCAAATGCGTACTGCACATCTTATTTCCTTCAATAAAGTAATAAATGCTTTGTGAAGCTAAAAGCAAAGTCACTATAAGTGTAAAGAGACAGAGCTGACACTCTACCTCCCTCTCCATAGTACAACAACCCATTGTAGAACTTGGTTTCTGCCTGAAGAAGAAAATCATATAAATGAGTGTCCCTCAGAACGCAGATATACTCAAACCAACCTGACAGCGCTTACCTCATACTTGAGCTTTTTCACTTCACTACAGAGAGCAGCATAAACGGTGATAACTTTGTTCAGGACCTGCACACAACAAAGGTGCTCAGTATCAAATAAACAACTTACTCGGCTTAGAAAATGACCAATTTGTATTTACTTACCTTATTGTCTGTTTTAATCAGCTCTAATAAAGACGACTGTTCATAAGGGAGAAGCTGGAAGAGAGAAGAAAGCATTAGGAGGCAAATAAAAGTTTGATTTGTCTTGATTTTCAGGCTGATGTACAGGTACTCGGTTTAGATGTTTTACTTTCAGTGCGATGGGGTCCAGAGTGAAGTCCCAAACATCTCCTATGGAGTCGTCCAGAGCTTCTTCGATGCCCTTCAGCTGGGAGGTGTACTCTTCCAGGAACCTGCTGTAGTTCTTCAGCTGAACCTCTGTGTGTATTTCTGTCAGGTTTAATAAACACAAGTGACTGAATACTTTCAGATAAAGTTTCAGAGCACTGCATTTGATTATGTTCAACTCAAAACGTACTTGTTCTGCTCTGTTGCCATTTATGGAAAGTGCTTTTTATTCCAATTTGTGAGCTTTTACTCATACACACGTCTTTGTATGCAATATTTAATTACATCTAAATAAAACAAATACAGTCACAAAATGTACTGTGTGCAAACAATAGTGATAATATTCTTGTGCTTCCAACAGTTGTAATGAATTACACAGTAATATTATTATTATTGTTATATTTTCACTTTCTTTGGTTTAAAGTGGGATTTCTCATTTTTCCTTTGGAAACAAATTATAAAGAAATTAAAGGTGGTTCAAATTACAATACTGCTATGTTTACATGTCATGCTACAAAGGAGAGATGCTGCAATGAGCTGACATGCTTAACTATATAAGGTATCAGCAAAAACAGACGCTAGTTAGATGACAGCTGGATATTTGTGCTGCTGTTACTGTCAGAAAATAAACCAAATGTCAAAAACTGTCAAAACTGCGAGTTAGCTAACGAAGCTAGCTTTTACTTTTACGATCTACTACGTCTTAACTCGTCTCTAGGACTTCCGCTTTAACTAAACGCAACACAATTCTAAAAATGCTCATGTGATAACAATTTATTTTTAAATAACCATATTTTTTCCACCTTCTTTTGATTAATAGAAGAAGCCAAGAAGCGAAGCCTTTCTTTTTGCTAACATCGGAAGCTAACACACTGGACGCAAAGACTCCTCCGTCTCCGTTTTCCTCTGAATACCAGGAATAAACTTACTTTGTGAACCGTCGTCAAAACGGTCAAACTCCCAGTCTGGGGGTATGGTGTCCACTGCCATATTTCCAGAAAAGATCACCCGAAACCCCAAACACAGACGCTGCTGTTACAAAGTGGAGCCGCACCAACCCATGATGGATCTTGTGATTATCTGCCGCTAGGGCTCATGGGAAATGTAGTCTACTGCGCACAGCGTCTGTGTAGAAGTGAAGACTGTAAGCAGAGTATAATAATAATAATAATAATAATAATAATAATAATAATAATAATGGGTGTACTGGATTAACTTGGTCATGCTGCCAAAGGTAAAAAAAGGCTCAGGGAAATCAGTTATATCAGGATTACCCTGGAAATGTCTTCAAACAGTCTGACACTCAGTGTCAGTCTGAATCTGACACATCGTTTTGATGAAGAGGAGGGACCTTCCAGAGGATAAAAGAAGAGTGTTTAGGACAAGAAGGTCATTTGAGTCCAGACTAATTAGTTTATACTGATGTTTACCTTTTGACAGAGTGCACAGATTGTGCATGCTTTCTGAGCTTTTGCCGTGTCATTTTTCTATCATCACCTAAAATACTGTTGGGGTGTCTGGGATATATCAGTACAGAACTGTGATAAAACCTGAATTCAAGTTGATAAATTGTGTTTTTGTAAAATCTAGCATCTCAGCAGTTTCCCTTATCAGGAATGGTATTTGGGCCCCTGAGCACACCCGTTGGAAAAACATCCTTTAAGGAAGAAAAACATCTATTGGATGGGGCCTCAGCTATACATCTCAGGAAGGAAGGGAATGTATTTTGAATCTACATTGTTTAGGCCATCCCAGTGGGACGTGTGTGTGTTATTTTACATTTGGATGTGGTCAATGTTTATTAAAAAAATGGACTGCAGAAGAAGGGGAGAGATCTCCACTGATTGGGCCAGAATTATCTTGATTCGGCACAGGCTCTGTTATTTTGAAATAAACCCTCACTGTTCAAGAATAACTTATGTTTGCAGAGTCATTTCTTTGATCATTACATCACTGCTGCAATTTTGAAGACCCAGAAGACTGTCCATCATTTAAGACACTTCACTGTTTTCAACTTTAACTTTAAAGTTCTTTTACTTGGATCACTTATAAAACAGTTGAAGAATCTGTTAGGCCAGGGAAGATGGAGTCCGATGCAAGTATTAAAAGGACATAAATACTGAAGGTTACAGTTTGAATACACACATTATATAGCTTCTAAAACCTCCTCCTACTGCTGATGTCTTCTTCGTTCTTCCACGAGATTAGCCACCCTATGTTACTTTTTCCTTTTGTAGTGTCTGAGAGTCTGGAGCATAATTCCAAAAAAGGATGTTTCTCTATGCAAAAGAATGCATGGAAAAACCCTGTGTTGAAGGATGGAAATGACCTGGAATCTGCTGCGAATGCATGTATGTGTGTCCAGAGGTGTATATAAGACGCTGTGTTTTGAGATCGGGGGGACTCTTCTAAGATCGGGGCACAAATTCCTTATGATTTGGTTGTTGTGATAAGGGCTACAGTTTTCAATAAAACACTTTGTTGTTCAACTGAAGCCATGTCAGCAGAGTCTTTAGCACCTTGAAGACGACCACTAACCAATACACCACAGTGTCACAGCAACCCAGTATACATTCTGTTACAAAGTAAACATCTTGCTTCCATAAAATAATTTATTGGGAATATCTCACCTGTTTCTACTTAAAATGTGGTCTCATTATCAGACATCTCTGCTTTCCTCATCCTCAAAATTCTGACCTGTCAGTGTTCGTAAAATATGACTTATTCAGCTTTATTGCTACACACAGCTCATTCAGAGCATCCATACACAGTGCCCATCTGCCAGTCTGACAATTTTTCTACACACATTTATTTAGCAGGCTGTTCCCTATCTTCCTAGTGTGCCTCTGAATCTCCACTATATCTGCACACATTTCTCTAGCATGCATCTAAATGTCTACCACTCTTTAATCAGGTTTTCTCAGACCATTTTTGAAAGCTTTTAAACAAAAACTTGATTGAGGAGATTGTGTTATGGGGCTTGAACACTTCTTCTTTCCTGAATCTAAACAACTTTAATTTTACAAATCTGCAAAGCTGATTTTTTTCATCATTTTGGAAAGTTTAAGTATGTTTTTAACTGTTTCAAACAACAATCTTCTGAATAGCATTTACACAGACGAGCCTTGTTCAATGCCTACCTTGAAATGTTTAACTCAGAATCACTCATATAGTCTTGGAGGTAGTGTTTTATTTTCTTTTATCTCAGATAATCCACACAAATGCCTTCAAAGTGAACATAAAATGGGAACTTTAAATAAATCCTCAATGATTGTCACAAATATGTTGTTGTCCAGATATCCTAGGGACTTTGAAAGAGGTTAAAGAACCCAACTTAAACAAATTTAACTAACACTGAAGATGTATACGTGGTCCTTGCTTGTCCCTTTCCAAACTTTACAGCCAAGCTTAAAACAGTCACAAGTTCTCCTAACAAACAGCTGTTAAATACGTGTGCATGTTGCTGCAGGGCTGAGGGAGTCAGAGATACCAGGCTCCTCTGTGTGCACGTGTCTGTGTGTGTTTATGTGTGTAAATGATTGTGTGTAGAATAACTGGTGATGCGACAACGACAACTCAACGCTGTTCAGACGACGACAGTCATGATCGGCAGCAGTGTGCCAGAATAGCTGCTTCTCCTGCTCTGAAGGTGGTATATAAAAAGGGTAAGAAGTTTTTTTCTTTCCACTTTACACAGTGGTTTGATCGATCAGTTTAAAAACATGTTTTGACATTGCTTGATTGTAAAGTATGTGATTGTGGAGAAGCTGGAGAAACGAAGGCACTCCAAGAGAAAGAAGACATTTTCAATCATTATACTGGGAATTAAACTTTTTCTTGATTTTTATTATCAGTCTTCTGACATTACAACCCTGGAATAAATGTAATTATAATGTTTAATGTACACCGCTGTTGTAGATCTTTCTCATAACACTTAACCTCTTAACACTAAATAACCTAAATTGTGACAATCTAGGGTCTCAAGCTTTCTGAACACTTTACAACTTACTTACGTAAACAGAGACTGCTTTTGACATATTTCTCCCTAAACAACATTTAGTAGCTTGTGATAAAGTTCTGAATATTAAACATTCTTTGTAACTTGATAATTTTGGCTGTTTAGCTTCGGTCAGCTTTCAGAAATTTCAGCTGAATCACACCATTTATGCCAAACAATTCAGCCTCAGTGCTGCTGATGGGGAAGAAGCATGAAGAATGATAATGTAGACGAACCGTGCCATCAGATGACTCTGAAACAGCAACAGGCCTGTCGACAATCATGTTGGCAAAAAGAATACAAAAAAAAAGCTGAGTAACATTTTTTTTTTTTACCTTAGATATTGTAGTTTTGCATTACATATGAGAGGTATAGCACCCCACTACTCGTCAAGCTCAAAGTGACAGGTTTATGACTCCCCCCTTCCCATAGATGTGGGGGGTTTACAATGGAATGTAGGGATGCATGGAGGGGTCACGCACACATAAATTACTACTACTGATTGAGAAATGAGGAAAAAAAAAGCCTTTCTCAGGGTTCATCTTTGGGACAAATGGCTCCCTAATTTTCCTCCCCCGCACACACACACACACACACACACACCGCCCCACACCTCTGTAGGGAGTTTAGGGGTGGATGGAGGGGTCAGGCACACACAAATTACTACTAACTGAGAAATGAGGGGGGGATAAAGCCTTCCTGCTGCTTTTCTCCTTTAAAAAAAAAAATTGCAAGTTTCATTTGAGATGCAGACCTGGGTTTGTTGCATCTTAAGTTGAACAAAAACAAGTTTAGCGAACGGTGAGTTTTAAAACAAAATTACACATGTTGAGAGTGAAAATAGATAATCTGGTTTACAAAGCCCAAAATGCTGATCTTTTCCCTGCACAATGAACCATTTCTCAGCTCTGTGTCAAAAAAAAACATTTCTCGTATTTGAAGTACCACGAACAATCACCACACACCCTCTCTGCCCCGTGTCAGCAACAGAAAGGAAACATTTCCTTTACAGGGCCCAGAGTTTTTCTATTCACTTGTAAATGGTAAATGGTCTGTACTTATAGTGCCTTTCTAGCCAACCAGGCCACTCAAAGCGCTTTACAACACAATCTGTGCCCTCATTTACCCATCCACACACACATTCATACAGCACTGAATCTCTACAAAGCTAATCTGAATAAACCATTCTATGGAGACTAATCAGTGCTTTAAACTCCATTCATACATCAATGGGGCACATCGGAGGCGGTGAGGGGTTCAGTGTCTTGCCCAGGGACACTTCGACATGTGACTCCTGCCAGGAATTGTCCTGCAATGAAAGAGTTGGAGGTTCAACTGCTCGAACCACTGAGCCACAGCTGCCCTCAAACCTGTGGGGTCCGCCACTTCCAGTAGCTCTACAGCTTTAAAAAATTGGACAAGGTTCACAAAAAGTCCTTATTATTCCTGTCACTTCAGTTTTAAAGAATTTTAAACTTTTTTTTCTAATGTCAGTTTTTCTCTCACACACGGTGCCAGTTTCTAACATTTAGCTCTTACAAGGTCCACATTCACACACTGTAGTTTTTCCATCACATGAGAGGTCCTCCTTTACCCTCAAAAACAAATTTCCTGTTTGTATATAGTAACAGGGGGCATCATTATTAGACATTAGATACAAGTTCTTGCCTTTGCCTTCTGTAAAGAAACTGCTGTACATCACCTGTTTAATGCATCCTGTCTCTTTTTACTCAATACCAACCCAGTTCACAACCTTCCATTTGCTCAGTCACCATCATTACGTTGTGCTTTCTCAAATTAAATGCTCATACTTGGGTAGTGAATTGATACTCAGTGACCTCAGCTCAACAATTTCCAAATTTTGAGACTTTTTTTTTTCTCCCCAAAATCAATGTGCTCTTCGTGTCTTTAAATTAACACTAAAACTCCAAAGAAAACAGTTTGTA
>JAOXNZ010000012.1:22584530-22602417 GCA_028566095.1 Kryptolebias brasiliensis | reverse complement strand
CTGAAATATATGAGTTTGTATGTAATGTATGAATGTAATATACAAGTTTCACTTTTTAAATGGAATTACTGAAATCATTCTACTTTTTCATGATATTCTAATTTTATGACCAGCACCTGTAATCTTAGCCCAAGGTTCAATGAAAAAATACTTCTGTGTCTGTGTAACGGAAAATATTGAGCATGACTAGAACTCCGTTTACTGGTGTTTAACTTCATGTGAAAGGAACAGGCTGTTTTTCTTATGCAAAACTGTGGTTGTAATTGAGAACCACAAGGCATATGCAACACAACTCATCAGTAGGGCCTTGATGTATGGAGGAGAGAGCCCTGCAGGCATGGGGGCTGCACCAGGCAGTGCCCCCCCCCCATGTTTGGCCCCGCATTGGGCGTCCCCTCCCACTAGACCTCTCGGGAGGATAGCTCTCCAGGGAGGATGGGTAAATGCACTTTCACCTTGGTCCTTCTGGGTTCCATCTGCTGCGGTGGACTGGTGCCTGTCCTGCTTGGTGCTGGGCGGTTTCTCTGCTGGGGGCTGGTGTGGGTGTGGGGCTGGATCCAACTGTCCTCTCTGCTCTTGGGTGCTTCTACTGTTCACGGCACTGTTTTAACTGTGCATCTCCAGGTGGCATACTACCACATATACACTTACATAACATGAACACACTTTTGTATTTTTTTATTATTATTATTTTTGACTTGTTTCGTTTTTTATGTATATACATTCAGTCTTTCTGTCTCTCTTTTACACATACACCTTCACGCACTGATTCACAAAAAGTCCTGATGGTTGAAGGTCATAAAGACAGGTTGCTATTAAACAATGTGGCCTGTCTGCTGTGATACTAGATTCAGTCGTATTTTAATAAAGGAAATCATGCAATTAGGATTCTCATTTTGAGATATCCTTTTTGTAGAGCAAATCTGTTCTGGCACATGTAGACAGCCATCTTCTCTAAATGGTATGTCTGATATGCCATAACAGGACAAAAAAAAGAACCACAAGGCAGGGATGAACCAGCTTAAATCGATTCTATGGTGTCTGTTGCATGAAACAGAAACTGAACTACCTCACCTCTTCCTATGTGAAGGAGGAAGTCACAACCTGGTAGGAAGGAAGTCAGAGCAGATGTGCTTTAACAGGAAGTATGTGGGGTGAACTTATTGAACTTCCAGTCAGTTGTAACTATGCTTACAAATGCAATCTGACAGGAAGAACATATTTGGGCAGAGAGGGAGAAGAGCTGTAACAAAGCATAAAAAGTGATGAACACCAGGAAAGGGGGTTCTTTCTTATATGCTCGCCTATGAGATCCAACACAGAATGGGGAGTTTGAGCTAACGAACCAGAATCTCTGAGGATTATAGAGCCGAGAAGGAGGATTAACCAATGCCTGATCAGTTGGCGCTGGACTTTGGATGCCTTAGGACGCTACTGATTCGAGGGACTTGATTTGAGGGATTTCACAGAGCCTTGAGGGGCGGTTTGTTCACCATCAAGAAGCTCAGATCCGCAGCAGAAAGACTCCATTCTTCAGCCAAGATGAACAGGACTCTCCTTCCTGCTCATTACCAAACTCCAGATAAGTTGAGTTCAAAAGTCTCAGCCCCACAGAGTAGGAATTAGATAAGATCAGCGATTATATGAGGGTCAATTTTACAATAATCAGTTATTTTGAATCATCTGTATATCCTGCTGTTTGCTTGCCTTTGCTGAAAATTTGCAATAAATATAATCAATTCTAAGGAAAAATTTGTGAGCATTCACTTCTTGATTCTTCCTTGATGGAAAAATGTTAAGAGATTGTATCTAATAGAAATACAGGAGGTTTTTATAGGTTGCCTTATTTAGCCTTTTAAGACTAACAGATGGCTGTTTAACTCTGACAATAGTCTCAAACTCTTTGAGAAAGTGTACCCTGGTGACTGTGACATGAGTTTAGTCCACATGCAGAAATCCCTTTGCTCAGAATAAATCTCCAGCTTGTACAAAAGGTTCATCAGCAGAGTTTTCTGTTGATGAACTGCTAATCCAACTGTTTCTTTATTTAACAGCGTTAAATAATGTGTTTGACATCTTTCATTAGTAACGCAGAGTAATAATGGCCCTCTGGACAGCTGCAAGATTATTAGTCAAAATGATTAATTTATTGAAATAACTTAAAGAAATTATCATCCATGCAATCTCTGTGATGTTTTATTGTTACTGTTGCATTGTTTGCTCACATTTTTTAAACTTTTTTACTTTCAAACTTATCAACAAAGAATATTTTAAGAACATTAAAAAGGTAAATAAATATTTGAGCCAACCACTTCAAAGGTCTATGACTTAAACTTTGAGTTGAGCAGGAAACAGATGTGGTCGGTTGTGCAAAACTTCCTGTTCCAGCAGCATTAAGAATTAAGCATAATTTATTACAGACTATTTTCATATATAGATCATTCTTAACTGGTATCTTGTGACAAAGAAGAATGCACAAAGTTTACACTTAAAAAAATATTTGCACCTTTTTAGCCTGCATACATACAAGCTAGTTAATAGACCATTATCTTTCTTTTTCATTTTTCATGTCTCCATTCTGCAGTTATAAAGTTCCTGATATTAAATCTTGTCTCTGTATGCCACAGATTCGACAGATTTCTGATAACTTGTGACAATTTCTGACAAACTATTGTCTCATAGTGGCTATTTCAGATTGAAATATTCAAATTCAGCAGAAATGATCCACTTAAGTCCTCAGAACTCAGGATGATAACACCAAACATCACTGGAGGTCAGACCGTAGTTCTCCTCTCTGACACACTCTGGCAGCTCAAACCGGGTCAGGTGATGCAGGTACCTTCTGATGCTGTGTTCCTCAAACTGCGCTCGCCCGGGATCTCCGATCAGGACGTTGGTGCCATGGGTTTTGATGCAGCTGTCCAGCCAGCTGTGGAGGCTGTTGGCGAGGGACTCGTCGTAAAACATGTCACCCAGGAGGATCAAGTCGAAGCCCTCAGGGTCTGCACCAATTATGCTGTTGGTCACAGAAACAGGAGGCTCAACATCGTTCAGGTCAGAGTTCATGTGGGTCACAACAGCTGCAACTGTAACGCAAAAAGATCATCACCTAAAGCATATGGAACAAACTAAGACACTGGACGATGTAATTATTATCACCCTAAGGCTAAATGGCATTGATGTTTTTGCTTATGTCTGTGTGTGATTATAATGGTAGCAAAATATTTCCTGAACTAGTGAACAGATTCTAATGAAATTCTCAGAAAAAAATCATTAGATGTACATCTACAACCCATTAACTTTTGTAGTTAACCTCAGTCAAGATGGCCGCCAAGGCAAAGTAACTTTAGAAAGCATAAAAATGGCTATAACTCAGTCAATTTTACAGATATTGAGCTAATATTTGATGTGATAGTAGCTGAGAGTCATACCCAATACACATATACTACCTTCGCTAACAGATCACACAGGTGTTGTTTAAAATGTTGTCATTTACTGTTGGAGTCAACCCTGTCAGGAAAATATCTCAAACTACTGAATGGATTTTATTAAAACTCGCAGGAATTAATGACTGGGTGCATACAGTATCTACAACTGATTACATGTTGGAGTCAGCCTAATTCATGATGGCCACCACAACAAACTGACCTTAGCATAAACAAATATGAATATTACTCAGGCAATTTTACAGATACTGAGCAGATATTGAGCAAATATTTAGCATGGTACTTGCAAAGCATCATAATCCACAACACAGAGTGCGACACACTGCGTGAGGTCTTTGCTTGAAACTTTGGCTTTAACTGTTGGTGTCAACCCTGTTTGCCCATTTGCAAAATATCTCATGAACCACATGATTTAATGAAACTCTCAGATGTAGATGTACTTCTACAACTCAAACTTTTGGAGTCATTCCAACTGAAGATGGCTACCACAGCTAATCAATCTCAGCCAACACAAAAAGGGCTATAACCTAGTCAAATATACAGTGTGAGCGCCTAAAATTATGTCCTAAATCTTCACATGTCCCCCATGGTCTCAACCCCCTTGTCAAGTAACGTGTGTTGAGACTGGTCCAAAACCGATTGGAAGGTTGGTGGAAAGCAAGCGAGTGAAAATGTAACGAGTAAAATGCCAAAAAAATTACCTGTGCGCTTAACATAGTAATACAAGATTGTGTGTATCCACTTAAATCAGTAATCGCTTCCGAGCACTGAAATGAATGCAAACATTTGATTGTTAAAGATACAAATAATGCCGTCAGTCTAGAATTGATCAGTAAAATAATCAATGTTGTCTTGAATGAATAATTAATCAAGTAACAAATCATACTTTTTATGCTCTTGATAATGCAAAGATCAAAAAGAAGTATGATCGACTGACCAAAGTCCCCCCTCGGAAAGGGGATTAATGATTTTAGTATGTGATATAATCATCAGTAAGTGATTAATTGTGTGATTAATGATTTTATTAAGTGCTATGTTTATCATTAAGTGATTATTATGTGATGTATACTGAAGAAGTTATATGTGACAGAGAAAGCAAGTTAAATGTTGCAAAATAAGACCACAGCTGATGTGTGTGACAGTTGAAACAAGTTAGATGGTGCAAGGCAAGGCCAAAGTTTGCATTTGTGCAAAACTGCACATACTCCAGGAAAAATGAGGAACTTGCACCTAAGAGGGGACTTTCCAGAAAAACAGTTAAGGCAGTCAACAATCAACACACCCTGTATCTATGGTGGTTACTGTTGGAAATGGGTTGGCTCAAACTGATGGAACAAAAGCAGTATGAAAAAAGAATAGTGGTTGAAGCCACAGGGAACGAGGGAAGAAGAAAAACAGAGTTTTATGCGTGCTGTCTAGTCTGAAAATAACCAGACAAATTTGACCAGAACCGAAAGAAGAAGTTCCACAATCAAGAGGTTTCAACCCGAAAGACCAAAGAGTCAAGTTCTAGAGTAGGGGAGCTCTATCTGAAACAGTGCAGTGAGGGTCTCAAGACATCTGAAGATCTCTACCTACCGGTTTGCTCCGACTGATGAGAAACCAGCAGAATGGTCAGCCGAAAACGGTAGGACAAAAACTCACATTTCTCTGTCTTAATTAAGACTTATAAATATAAATTTCTACATTAATGCAATTTTGTGAACTTTTTCAGCTGCTGAATTTGATGCTACAAGCTGTAACCCACATGCAACATTAATAATAAAAAGAAACAGAGCATGAAAGATCACTTAAGGTGGTGGACTTTATCAATTTTCATCAGTTGAATTTTAAATTATCACAAGTTGATAAATCTGAGGTGCTTGGTTCCCATATTATTATAGGAAGTTTTAAAGGGTTTCTTAGCTCAAAGATTAATTAAAACATCATCCTGATGTTCAGCTCCTGGACATTGAGGTTTTTCCAGACCTTATAACAAGAGCCATATGTCATAAAAGAGGGGAGAGTGGTTGTCAAGACAAGCTTCCTATGCACCACGTGCTACTTGATTGGTGGATTAGGTGAGATAAGGGTGTGGCTTGTGGATGTAGACTGTGAGAAGTCTGGAGGAGTCTTCCCCATACCCAGTCCAAGCAAGCCTAAGACCCAGAAGACCAGGAGGAGTGAGCCACTCACTAGGACGAGGTTGGCTCAGCGGGACATTCAGACCGTCTTTCTTCCGACTTGCTTTTACCTCTTCTGTTGTTTCAACCTCGTATTGAGCCAATTCACTTCCTATAGCAACCATCATAGTTACGGGGTGTCTTGACAGTTGACTGTCTTAACTGTGTCTCCTCAGTTTTCAGCATCACCCCCTCATCAGGACTTTCCAGCTATATCTGCTATGTGCAGTTCTGAACAAGCACTAGCCACTTTGGTAATGTGTGGTTTGTTCTATCCCTCATCTTAAGGCTCTATCATGATCCATAAGAAGTCACGAAGTCGGTTCGCGGTCACATGGTTGCAAGCCATTCGTTTTTGCACACACCTTTCATAGTCCATGAGACACTTGTCTTACAACCCCCGGGAAGCTCCTCCCTCCTCCTACAGTGTTAAAACGGAACATATTTCCAATATACATCACACAATAATCACCTAAGAATGATCATCGGTTTGAGCCCCCCGCTCCATCCGTCTCAGCCGTTGTGTCCTTGAGCAAGACACTTGACCTGCCTTAGCTACTGGTGGTGGTCAGAGGGTTCGGTGGCGCTGGTGTAATGGCAGCCTCACTTCTGTCAGTCTGCCTCAGGGGCTCCTCAGCTATGGCTACAATGTAGCTTACCACCATCAGTGTGTGAATGGGTGGATGAATGATTGTAATGTGAAGTGCTGTGGAGTCCTCGGACTCGATAAAGGACTAAACCAGTGCAGGCCATTTACCATTCAACAACTTGTTGTGGAATTTTTCTTTAACAACAGGACGACAGAGAGTTTTGTCTTTAGGATATTTTATTAAAGCTGTACCGCTGAGAACCATTCGGATGACACAGTCAGCAGAATGAGTCTGTCACAAGAATAGGCAGTCTGTTTTTATAGGATCCTGTCCACTTGGTAAAATTCCACAGGATGACGAGACCTGGAGGCCAGTTAGCTGACCTCAAAGAGAGATAATAAACTACATAAGATAAGAGACAGAACCCCTGGTCACGGTGACATGAACAGTCAGTACTTTTCCATTGCCTTGCCTCAGAGCACAAGCAGGTTACAATACCAGCAAACAGTATTTTAACTATCAAAACTAGAACAGTTTAATTCACATCTAGCAGATAATCAATGAAACACTTATTTCCCATTACAAACTCTAATGAATTATAAGTAACCATAGTTTAGCTATACTGATCAACCACATACATCCATTAATACTTTAATGTCTATGCTCAGTCATGTCCTTATTGTTTTAAGTACACACACACACACACAATTAAAATCTTAAGCACACACAACTTCTTTGGCATTCTAAGCAAGATCTTTTTACTTGTTTGCTCACTGGTCTGACAGTGGGTTTTAGACCGACCTCAGCTCACATCTCCTGACAACAGATATTGAGCTAAAGTTTGATGTGGTAGTAGTTGACGGTCATCTTCAACATATGCTCTGAGCATCAGCACATTTCATTATTGCACGAGACTATCTTTAACAAAGTTTGACCAAAACATGTCTAACTCTGTTTCTTCTCAGCATAAGATGTTAGTTTAAAAATCTTCCTTTGAGAGGTTTTGTTTTGTTGTTTGTTTCCTAAAATTAGATATTTAACCATATATATATATATATATTTTTTTTTTACAGATAACAGTAAATTCTGTACTAGATGCCTTATAGTAGAAGAAACAATGAAAAAAGCCCACCAGGGTCGACGTCATTGGCCACTACATGAGCAGCACCGCAGAGTTGGGCAGAGATGGCCGAGGCTCCACAGCCGCTCCCCAGATCCAGCACCGCCTTCCCCCGACACACATCCGGATGATCCAGGAGGTACCTGCGCGGAGGCGGGAGAGCCATGAATCAAACAAACAGGTGGTCTTCTTCAGGACCGTGTTTATTTATGTTGGGGCTTACATCGGACCTCGAGAGTGCCTGTCCTCCTGGCCAATAAATCGCCCAGTACGGGTCATCATAAGGCCAGAGTTCTGGGTTTTCTCTCCAGAATCTGCAGCCGGGAGTGAATAATCTCAGCTTGATCTCAGGAGTCAGGCTCTTCCCCACAACCACCTCCGTGTTCTCTGATATAAAACCTCTGATGGCGTCATGGGAACTGCAGGTTTTCGAGAGACATCTGTCTGCCGGTGTGTGCAGCTTCAGAAATCTTTGAACACACCGGAAACGTTTTACGACCTTCAAACTTCCCGACATCCTGACTTTATCAGATAGAAAAGAGCAAACTAACATGAGAGTTAGCCTCTGCTGTTAAGGATTAAACATAGAAAACAAACGTGAGACGTTGCATCGAGCTACTGTTTTCTAAAGCGGCTTAAAGCTGTTGAACAGCCGCTTAATAAACCCCCCTGAAAACAGGACGTAAAACCTTAGTTCCGCCTTGAAAGGTTCCTGCACCCTGTAAACAAACGCTTCAGAGTAACTGTTGTAAAATGTTTGTGGTACATTGCAAAGGAAAAATGTTTATGTTTACAATTCGGCTTAATTTTTTAAAAACTATATATTTACACATAGACACTCACACCCACACACACAAGCTTTTGATTATTTCTGCTGACCACTTGAAGACTTTTCTTTTACTCAATTCAACATGAAAACTAGCTTGACTTCTCATTTTACTCTGCTTTCGTTTTTTATTGTTTGCACAAGAAAGAAAACACAATAAAAAGAGGAATCCATAACCTATTCTGAGGATATTCCTATCCTAAACTCCTGTTCATTTGTTTAATCTTACTCATGTCTCAGAGTTTCTGTTCCTCCTCTTGTCTTTTTGAACTGTGAGACTTTAACTCTAAGTCTTATCTATTTGATTATTTTCATTTCTTCACTTATTCTACTCTTATTTCTTTTTTAAACTCTTTATCTTTTCTGCTCCTTCTCTCATTCCCCTCCCGTCCTGCACATAAAAGACAATCAAAATCTGTGTTCGTTTGTATTTCAACCATCTTACCAGGAGTGGGTGAAAGACAACAAGGTCATTGTTTTGGAGTAACCATCACAAAGCCCTAATCTCAATCCAATAGAAAATTTGTGGGCAGAGCTGAAAAGGCATGTGGGACCAAGGCGGCCTACAAACTTGACCAGTACTGTAAGGAGGAACGGGACAAAATTACAGCAAGCTATTTTGAGAAGCTTGTGGAAAGATATTCAACCCTAGTCATACAGTTTAAAGACAACGCTACCAAATACTAAGAAAATGCATTGGTGCACCAAATGACTTCAGCTCAACAAGTTTTGGGAAGTAAACGTCAGAATTTTGTGGTTAAAAAACAATTTACTATTCTGATGCAGCAGATTATAAAGTCTGACCTCATTTATTCTAAACTGTGATTAAGCTTACAACTCTTTAAGTGCATTTAATTAAAAGTATAAATATAATTTAAGGGAAGTCAGCACCTTGCTCTTCATTATAAAGAAAAACAAAAAGGCTCAAATGTATTTTTACATCCATGGTTGATGGAAACAGACACATCTTATTATACATCTTATAGGCTGAAGATTCTCCCATGGATGGTTTAACATATGGGAATGATACTAAACTGTTAGTTTTTTTCCCCACACTGGTCTTTGTTTTCACAGCTGTAGCAGACTGTTTCTGAGATACCAACTTCTCCAGACTCAAATTTACAGGGAACTTGTAAGAAAGATAAAGAACACATTTATATACTTTTCTCTTTAATATGCAGATTTAAGATATTCAGATCATTTAGCTTTATTTCCTTTTGTCTGCCTGGCTTGCAGAATTCCTTAAAACTTTCTTCTCTCTGCTTCACTACCTCCTTTCTCTTTTGATGAGCTCCAGATACCCAAAGCTCTCTTTGTGTTTACAGAAGGGAAATAAACACGTCTTCTCTCACCTCCCTTTCTTCACATCTGTGAAGAAACCCCCACACACTGTCCTCCCCAGTTGTTCTTGCAATAAATCTGACCTGCCTGAAAGCTGCAGAGACAAAGAGCCTGATGTGATCAAGAGACTGAAAAGGTACCCATTCTGAAAAAAACAGAGACAATGTTCTGATAAAAAAACAAACAAAACAAAATGTTGCCTCTTTTATTTTATTCCTTTCTTCTAAAATGTTTTATTAAGCAAGTGTATACATTATAAAGTGTGAAAAGCACAGGCAAAACACCCTTAAATGTGATTTATACAGACTTGAACTTGTGAGTTTGAATCTTCAAAATGCACTATGATGATGGGGTGATATTTCACTTTATACTTTGGTTAATCATACAAAGCCATGGGGGGAAAAAAATCAACCTGTTTGAGAGTAAAATAATACATTAGCGCCCTCTATTGGCTAAATCTGATGTTTATGAAGAAGAAAGCGTCGACTTTTGCTAGTGCAAGAATTAAAATCAAGTAGCAGTCATTCAGCACTCAGCATCCACTCTGTGTTTTCAGAACAAAAAGTATTTTCTCCAGTATTTCCTTAGTTATCTGTGTGGTGGGAATAAGACACAGCATTAGACTCACAAACAGACATTGTCTTTACAAATAAAACATATTTTCATCACATTGGAAGACATTCTGACACCATTCAAGGCCTCTCTGGAACACCGTGAGACCGATTTAACCAAAACACAGATTGTTATTTAAACTAAACACCATCTTAGTTTCATTTGGTATTTGCAGGCCCCTACATTTGTTAAACATGCTTTTTTTTCTTTAGCTGATTCGGAGTTAATGACAAGCAGAGAATCTTCTGTTGTTTACCAGTTTTAATTGAATGACTGCTAATATTAATTAGGATAATTCTTAAGATTTCAGTCATAACAGAAGACTATTAGCAGTTTTTTAAACATGTGGAGCCAAACTGTTTTTTCTCCAGATACCAGAGTTCCTGTGAATAAAGGTGCTGTGGCAGAAATTTTAAACAAAAAGCAAGATTTGCAAAGCTAAGACTTAATGAGCAAAAGCCTTTCATAAAAGGCGTAAAAGGCTGAATCAAACAGACTGAGGTTCTAGTCTGCACTTAACCAAGAAAACAAAGAGTCACTGCACAGACTGAATGCTTTCAGCCTAAAGTTAGATAAGAAGGAGAGAAACGCCTTCTGATAACTTTAATTAAACAGGTTCCCGTGTCCTTGAAGGAGTTTCAGTGCTGCAAAAAGTAGAATAACAAGGCTGCACAAACAGCAACAGTCCAGTATTTTTTCTAAGAACTAAACAGGATTTTTAGGATTACATTACTAAGATGTACATAAATGGTAAATGGCAAATGGCTTGCACTTGTATAGCGCTTTATCTAGTCCAAGGACCCCAAAGCACTTTACACTACAGTCAGTCATTCATCTATTCATCCACACACTGATGGTGGTAAACTACATTGTAACCACAGCTGCCTTGGGGCAGGCTGACAGAAGTGAGGCTGCCATTACACCGGCACCCCCGAACCCTCTGACCAGAAGAAAGTAGTGGTTAAAAGGAAAGTGGATGATCAGGAAGCTCATCAACTAAGGGCCACAAAAACATGTTTTGTAAATGATGAACTAATCATGACCTGACGGTGAACAGACAAGCAGTTTTAGATTGAGCCTCATTGTTTGATCATTCCTGCAGAAACACTTTCATTTATTTTCCTTTTCTTGCACAATATTTTAAAGCCAGTAGAGGGGGCTGTTACAATTTAATTTAATTTATTTGATGCAACAAACAGATTTTCAAATCTGTTTGAGGGCCATTTAAAAAAATAGAGTAATAAAAAAATAAAATAAAACAATAAAGCTAAACAAGAGGTGTTCACATTGTTTATTCCCCAAACCACAAAAAGGTGGTTTTGTTCTGTGAGAAGTTCAAGTTTGGATCTGTGGATAAATGTGCCAAACAGAGCACTGGGAGAAAGCAGGAGCATAATATTTGTCAGAGTTTCCTTTTTCATTAATATGGATCAAAGTTATCAACTGTACTGGAATAATTTTTTTTAATTAATCCTGAATGCAGCAGGGGGAGGATAGTAAAACAATTAAATGATACACTTGAGCTAACTCAGACTGATTGAAAGATACGTTTCACTGACAGAGGAAAGTGATAACTTCAATCCCACAATGATATCTCTTTGCTGTTCTCGCACTACTAAAAACACATTTCTCTTTTTATGCAAATCAACCAATTAACATGCTTCTGAGGAATAAACGTTTGTGCAAGGGTGAGCTCGGTGATATTCTCACAAGGACAAGAAGTGTTTCTGCAGAGGATATGTCAAGACACAGGTTTTTTTCTTTCGTATTATTGTTAACAAGGATTTATTATTACAAAAACAATCCCTTCTGATGTCCTCTGATTTCTTGTTTTCTCTTTTTATTGTCTTGAGCTGATTTTGCTGACTGAAGTTAGAATTAAGCCAAGATGTGTTTGTAAAATGTGTCAGCTTTGTCAGATGATGGTTTGGTAATATGAAGAGCCCTCGATGCCCATCTGGTGAAGTCCATTTCTAGGACAAAGACTGAACATTAGTTTTAAAAATGCCTCTTGCACGCCGCCTTTCATGCCAGAGTTTTAAACTAAAATCAAAAAATGATGAGAAGGGACAGAGTTATGGCTGTTTTGGTCAAACCTTGTTAATCTCAGAGTATGTGTTGTGAATGACTCTCTGCTACTACCACACCAAATTTTAGCTAATTATCTGTAAAACTGGCTGAGTTATAGCCATTTTTGTCTTGTCTAAGGTTGATTAGCTGTGTTGGCCATTTTGAATTAGGTTAACTCCAAAAGTTAATCAGCTGTAGATGTGCATCCAGTGGTTAGTTTCTGAAAATGTCCCTAAAATCTGCCCTGAGATATTTTGCTAACAGAGTTGGAGGAAGCGCTGCGGCTCTATGAACTCAACAAAGACTGAGAGCTCATTATTCACGTATTTCATGACAGCCACAAACAGTTAATGCCAAAGTTTTAAGTGAAAATATTGCACAACATGTAGCACTCTGAGTATGTGTTGGGGATTATGCTTAGCTACTTCCTCACCCTAGTATCTGTAAAATTGTCAGAGTTATAGCCATTTTTGTGTTCACTGTGGTTGATATGCTGTGGCAGCCATCTTGAATGGGGATGACCCCAAAAGCACATCAGTTGTATAGGTACATCCCATTATTACTTTCTGAGAGTTTCAATAAAATCTGCCCACTAGTTTGAGATATTTTGCTAACGAAACAAACAAACTCGTTCACATAAATGTCTTTCGCCTTCAGTGGTGAAAAATAAGTTCTGATATTGTGTAACAAACCAAATCAAGTCCACAACAAACTTTGTCAAGTCTTTGTCTCAAGACTTTCTTGTTTTAAAGAGGGAAAAAACACTAGAGGATCAGCTGCATTTTCCAGATTGCACAAATGTACAGGCGGATTGCAGCATGAAGTGTTTTTGTAATCAGAACAAAAAAATCTCAGCAAATTAGGTTACACAAGTGCTAAATGATTATTGCTTCCAAATAAAAAGCCGGTTCTCCTCCAGTCCTCGTCTGCAGACTCACCAGAAGAGGTTCAGGTGCAAAAAGAAAGTCCAACTGATGAAGGCTGTTATCTTTTTTAATTAGCTGTTCTTTTATTTGCAGAGAAACTCGCTTCATGTCTGAGGTTTTTGTAGATTATCATCAAATTAATCAACTGAATAATTTATTGAGGTGCATGTTTTATGTTTTTGATTGACAGGAACTTAAAACTGTTTATTCTGTAAAGCAGTGTTTGTGTGTGTGGTGTAGTTTAAATAAAAACACAAGGGAAATGAAGACATGCAAGATTTAAAAGAGAGGGTCTGAGAAGAGAGTGACAGAGAGAGGAGAGGAAGGAGGTGAAGAGTTAAAGATAAAGAGTGTGTCTTTAGATTAAAAAATAAAAACAACCCATGTTGAGAAGTTTTACACAGCACACTGAGCTGAAGCTGCTACTCCCCTGAGAGCTCCAGGCTCAGAGAGAATGTCACAGCAAAACAGAATAAAAAACAGGCCGTTTCTCCTGAAAGGCTTGTGTTTGAAAGGCATCTGTATGAAGTGAAGCAGCAGGAGGCAGCCTCAGTGGATGACGGGGAAAATACGACGGGTTGGTGCCGGCAGATGGAGTTCACACAGCGAGTTTCTCTCTGAAAACTCCCAGTGTCAGCCAGATTGAGTCACCAGCAGGCGACCGTGGGTAATGTCTCAGGGGATTGTTTGGATGGAGGGACACTGATCGGTGTGCTGAAAGGATTGTTTGTGCAGAAAGAGACAACAGATGAGACACAGTGGGGAGGATTCCCAGGTAGTTCAAGGTTAAAGCAGAGCTCTCCTCGCAGAGACTCAGAGTGTGTGCAGAGAGCGCAGCTTTGTGGCTGTTGTGCCAAAAACATAAGAATGCATGCAAGGTGAGAACATTCCCTCCAGCCATTTTGCATTTTTCAGGCATGGATTAAGGTTTCTGAAGTGATCCATAAATACATTTTTACTCCCCTCTGAGAGGATAAAGCATTTTAACCATCGTACAAACTTTTGAAAACAACTACTAATTGTTTATAATGAAAGAGTAAAGCTGAAGAGGAACATCCCAGTCAGCTCCCCTGCGCAGCAGCTACGGTTTAAATGCATCGTCTGCATCTTGGGTTTGAAACTCACATACTGTGAAGATGCTTACTTTACTTTGAGTTCCTCCCTCATCACCTCCGGCACAGTGTGAGTGAGGAATTAAGGGAAAATCTGAAGATCTAAAGAACTTATTTTTGCTGGGAGGCTCAAAATGCCACAGGACTGGAGGAGGTGCAGCATACATTGCACCAAGTATACTGATAGATTCAGTCACACCACATCTGTCGGAGAGATTTGACCTTTAACCTTTGATTTATGCTACTGTGCTTTTCCTAACAGGAAGTGCTGTGCAAATGTCCCTCTTCCCTAATGACCAAGAACTGCCATCTATGTCATTTCAGTCTGAAGAGATGGTGTTATCTTCTTCATCTTTATCAGCCTTATCTAATAATAATTTCTTTTGTTACCTGAAACAAAACATGCCACTGTGTATTTACTGCTTTTAAAGTCTTGATTTAACTGATAAATCTTCCATGTTGAACAGACCCTACACAAGTAATTTTGCTCAGTAACACACAATAATCCTGGATTCAGAACAAACAAGAGCTACACATACACTTTTGTTAGCTCATTTCTGACATATTTCAGTTTTGACAAATAAATACCTCAGTCATAATGATAGAGTAAATACATACATTCAAAATAAATTCACTTATAACTGCTCATTTGACTGAATTTTGGTACTGGGGCATTAGCAAATTCCAGATTTGAGGAAATCAATGTTGATCAACAACATTATACTAAAAGAAAAGGAAAGAGAAAGAAATATTACAGTACTGTGTGTGGGGTAAAAATGTGAAATCTGCACTCAGTACTTTAAAGGGTGTGTGACAGAAAAGGTGCATTTAAGATACCTGATTTATGTTTCAATATTCATAAATGTAATGAGACGTACTGAAAGCATTTACTGTGGTTTGAAAGAGCTACAGTTGGGAAAACATCTTAAATTGAAGACAAGCACAGTTCAGTAGAGTAAATGGATCCAAACCTCATGGAGCCAAATTTGGAAACCATCTAAGTTTGAAAACAAATAAGGAGTAGGGAACTCTGGCAGATGGTAGTAAAAGAGAGTTACACAAAGTCAGTAAGAACTGTGGACACTGTCAAACAAAGCCAGCTGTAGAGGGCATTCACATGTACTTATTTTAAAACAATGAACTTTGCTTTAACCTTGGCTCCATTACAAAAGTTAAAAGCCAGCCAAGTTCAGTATTTGTCCGAAGAATTTTGTTCTTCGGCTACTTTATGGCTTTCAAACTTGTACCACAGCACTGATTTTTCCAGGTTGAGTTTGTGTATTTGTTTGTGCAAGTTTCCTGTTTTTCAAAGCCCAATATGAACGTTAGGTTAAAGTGGCACAAGAGAATGGGTTTCAAACTCAAGCTTAATTTTGTGATGAATCTCAATCATTGCATGTGGTTGGCTTTAAACTGGATCTATCAGGCTGAAACTTTCCTGATGTGGCTTTGGAGCGCTGACATCACACCATTGTTCCCAACATTGTTTTGCTTCATCGTACCTCTTAACAAGCTAACAGCTACATATCAAAACTGACTTAGCCTGTTACTATCAAACTAGAGAGTAATAACCAATCAATTTGCATGTCTTGTTCTGTTATAACCCTGACAGCAGTTTAGCAGCTGTTTAAAAAAAGTAGAGGCTATGTTTGTTAACCTGACACCAAAGCTGCAGCTGGTTGTGAATCAGGAGGTTGAACCAGTAGTTGATTCCTGTAATAAAACAACTGATTATCCCTCTGATGTGCATCAGTGCTCATTCATCAGCACAAGCCTCCTTTTGAACCAGATGCTTCGTATCTGTCATTACTTGCTCATAATAAATTTGTGCCAGTTCCAACCAAAGCAGCTGTTCGGCCTTTTTGTTTTGGGTAATTCTTGTAAATTATTTTTAGCCGTGGCTCAGTACAGGAACATTAATCATTAATAATATTACTTAACCCTTCCTGACAGCCTAATTTAATTATTATTGAAATAATATTTAGGTCCCACAGTACTTCACACACATGAGCCCTCACAAAAACAAGTTTAAAGCAATACAATGCTGTAAAAAATGGAGCACAAATCAGGAATCAGGAATAATGTCAACAGTGAATATGTTCAAGAAAGTACCTGGACTGATGTAGATTTCAAAGGTGAAGGACTTAAGGATGAGATGTGTAGTTCCTGAGCTCAGTGAGGAAGTCCTGTGAATCTTTTATCCTTGACCATGAATAGTTTTTATACAATGAATCTATGAGTGTGAACTGCTTTAAGAAGGCACCATCTGCCCAGGGTTCAGAAACAGGCAGAGATTGATGGAGCTCCACTTCTGCTCTTTTTCTCTCCTTGACAACATTCATGAGCTACATAAACAAAAAGGTGAGCTTGTTTTATTCAGAAAACAGGAACGGTGCTTAAACATTAGTCAAAAACAGGACTATTGTTACTAACTCAAGGAAACACTTTGTCATGTTGAATGAATAAATAAACATTACCTAATTAACTCTTAATAAAACTAAAAAGTGGTTATATTAGTATGGCTACAGCTACTTTCACAGTATTTAAATTACATTGCTTTGCAATGTCAAGAAGATGGCTAAATAAAAGTCATAAATAAGAAACCAAATCTGCACAATACTTTTGTCATATTGATGATAAATGTGTCTTTTTATATACTTTATTTGTAATTTTCAATTACAATTACAAACACTAATATACAACCTAACCCCAATAAAATCATGGCAATAAATAAATGAAAAAACAAACAAACAATTTATTGGTAATGAGTCCTGAAATTAAATATTTGAAAACGAAATTTGTGAACAGTTTCTAAGTACTGCGTGTGGGACAGGTCTACGAGACGTTTTGCAGAGTGTTTGACTGTCTTTATGTCGCTCCACAGCTCTGCTAGAACCCAGCTATTTACTCCTGAGAGTTATCTTACTCAATCTTTCCTCTTTATTCTGCATTAGGCAGGAGATTTACTCATATTTCTGCCTAAACATCTTCTCCTAGAGCCTATGTTTTTTCAGTTCCTCTATATCTGTTTACCTACACAGACTAATGTAGATCATTTTTGTGACTCAAGCTTCCATGCGGTTTTTGGTGGATTCAGCTGAGTGCTGAATGTTTACATTGAGTGTGGACCCGCATTTTAGAATTGCATATCAATATATCTGGAAATCTACTGGAGTAAACTCTTTTAAACAGCATCATTTAATATAGTTCAGCATAACCCTCCATTTCATGCTTTCCTATGAGTAGCTTTCAAGCAGAAGTGATAGTTTGAACCAAAAAGAAAAAAGTTATTTTTAAATGTCTGACTTTACTGGACTAACTTGTAATTGGACAGAACTGGATTGAATTAAACTGGTTAAGATTCCAGGTATAACTGGATTTGGAAATGATGTGTTTTATTTGGTTTTCTGTAAGTTTTTAGTTCTTTGGCTGATTTTTTATCATTTCAGTTTGAATAAACTTTATTAGGTCTTGTTTCTAAGTTTAGTTCTTAGTCTAGTTTTCTGTTTACTGTTATTATTCTTAGATGTCCTCAGTAACTTGTCTCTAATTACCTCACCACCTGTTCCTCGTTTCCCACCTGCAGTCACTCTAATCACCCCTCCCAATATTTACAGCCCTCATCAAGCTTTGCTTTTTGTCAGGTCTTTTGCTCTTTTTGTAGTTGTCTTATTTGTTTCAC
>JAOXNZ010000012.1:22549009-22566546 GCA_028566095.1 Kryptolebias brasiliensis | reverse complement strand
ACGTGGGTTTACTCTGGGTACTCCGGTTTCCTCCCACAGACCAAAAACATGCATGTTAGGTTAATTGGTAACTCTTGCACAGTGACTGCTGGAGATAGGCACCGGCTCCCTGCGGGTAAAGAAAATGAATGGATGGATGGACTCTGGCATGAAAGGCTATGGGTGATATGCATTTTTTCAAGGAATGCTAGGCCTTTAAAAATATATTTATACCTTTGATTTCTGAATATTTTATCTGTTTAATAATAAAGGATATATTTAGAGTATGTTGATTTTCAATGAATAAAGACAATAATGTAGGTCTTTTTTGATCTCTGCAGGAAGTCGTCTCTCTCTTGCTGCTGTTCGGTGTAAATGAGAACACAGGAGTGAAGGCCTTCTCACGCTTTGACATTAAAGCCCTCAGCTTGACTTCCTCCCTCTGCTACAAGCTGCTGTATTCATACAGAATTTTAGTTTATTGAAGGGTTAGTTTTATTTTGCTGCCACAGATGATCCAAAGTCAAATATGGCTCCTCTGGGGCCACCGAGCAGCTCAAAGGGGATGTGTGAGTGTCTGATATGAGGTTGAAAGTCCTTGTCCCAGCAGATTAGGGTGCCAGTCTATCTTTTCTTTTTAATAAAGTCCACTAGAGCCCAGGAAAAAGTATTGTATGTACATATCACCCGGTTCCGGTAGTGGGTGGTGGTGGTGGTGGTTTGTGAGTGTGTGGGTGTGTGTGGGTGTGTGTGTGTGTGAGAGGTTCTCGTTTTCTCTGCTCTCCACACACATGCAGATCACGCAGACCATTGCAGTCCAGCTGCTTTGAAATTTCAACCTCCCAACTCAAGCTGATGCAAGAGGAGCTTACTCTGAAATACAGAGAGAACGGAAAGCAAGTTAATATTTGAAAACAAGTTAAAACATTTTTGCAAACATACTGTAAGGGAGTCTGTGTTGCCCTGCATTTTTCCTAGACACTGTGGGGGCGACAGATATCAGCAAGCAACCTCTCTACATGCTCTCAAAGCATTACCAGAATGACAATTTTTACTGCTACAGTATATTTTTCATCAGAAAGTTGTGTGAACTCCTGCATCTGTAGATACTGACCTCTGTAACTTAGTTTTTTATTCATATATATTTAAACATTGTAAATCAGAAGTTTTTAGACAACACTTGCAATAACTGGGAATTAAGTGGAAGACTTTAACTAAATTTAACAAAAAAGAAATTAGCTAAAATTCTGTAATCTGTAAAAAAAATACTGTAAATATAATTTAAAGAAATACTAAAACTTCAAACAGTTACAATGAATTATTTAAGTAGATAAACAGACCAAACTTAATATATAAATGAGTGAAATAGATTTTGATTAAACTAAACTAAACTAAAGATTGAACTTTGAAATGCTCACAATAAAGACACTAAACGTTTGCTAGATATATGGTATAGACACTTAAATAGCTGCCTTAAAATAATCTTTAAAAAGTGGACCAAAGCATTAGTTAAATGATGTCAGTGAAGGCATGCTTGTGTTTCTTTAATGCAAACATAGACCAGAGTCAAAATGTCACAAAACAAATGTAAAACCCACAGAATGTATGAAAAGTTTTCTGAGCAAAGCCTTCGTGTTTGAGCACACAGCATGTTTTCTCATCTGTAGTCTGTGTGTAACTTTTGTTTGAGACCACTTAAGATGATTTTTAAATTTGTGAAGACTGCTTGGACTAGACTTTTTCCTGCAGTTTCTGTTCACACATCTATAATTTTTGAAGATGGTTTTTATGAAAAGTAACTCAAGTTTTCCGGAGTTGGAAAAGAAACTCACTTCATTAATGTCGCCTGTCGTGCTGAAGCATACTAAAGAAGCTACAGTTGAGGAAGCAAATATTAGCATATAACTAAAAATGAGTAGTTTATAGTGGTTTTGTCAGGTCTTTTGGTTTTTGACTGCCACCAAAAGGCAAAGGTGGATGATAAAGTTTTTGCCCATGTGTTTGTGTGTCTGTTACCAAAATATCTCATGAACACATGCTGTCACAGCTAACCAACATCAGCCAACACAAAAATGGATATACCTCAGTCGGTTTTACAAATATTGGGCTAAAATTAGCTGTGGTAGTAGTTAAGAGTAATTCACAACACATTCTCTGAGCACTAACACTTTTCACAAGATCACACAATAGCACATAATATTGCGCATAATGTAATTTACAAGGTTTGACTAAAATAGCTACAACTCGATCCCTTCTTATCATAAGAAAGTTTCTAGTCTAAAACTCTAGCATGAAAGGCAGCGGGTGATATGCATTCCTTCAAGGAATGCTAGGCCTTTGTTTGTATTGTCGTAACATGTTTAAATAAAAATCTTGTCAAAACCGGATTAAAGTTCCCTGTGACCCTGAGCAGGAATGAGACCTCAGCTGAAAGAAGCTGGCTCTGCAGTTCTTTGTGTATCAAATGAAAAGTTGTTGTCAAAACTTCATCAACATTTTTTTAAGTTTCCAAAAGACCAAGATTACTGTGGAGCAGTGAAGGGCAGAGGGTCCTGTTTTTCTTCATTTAGTTAAAGAAATTTTGAGAGACATCTACTATTTTATATCTTTGAGAAGGTCCAGCAAGTCCTTCACAGGGGATGTTTTTTAAGGGGAGATCAATTTTAGCCTTATTGACATAGCAATGGAACAAAAATTCACATTTATTAAGAACTGATCCAATTGGGATCACGTAGAAGGAAAAGAAAAATAGTACTGGGCCGAATATGAGCCCTTGGGGGAACCTCCTATGTGAGTGGAGCTGTTACTAATAAAAACCCACCCAGTCTGACAGAAAAGCTTCAGTCTGTTGAGTATAAATCATTTAACAGCACTTCCTTTAAAGCCAGAAAAATGCTCCAGGTGAAAAATTAGGAAGTCAAAATGTCTGCTGAGTCTACCTACTTACTGTCTTATTCAGCCCACGTGATACGCTACCCTAAAAGGTCACGATGTAAGAAGTACCCTGTGGAAATTGCAGTTTACAGCACCTTGAGTAGAAGATGAAGCTCTTAGATGATTGCATCTATGTCGATTTCAATACCACATGTACACTATGCTAATGTATCCACAATATAGAAGAGCAAGTAGAAAGCTACATGCAAGTCAGCAGAAAAGCAGCAGCTCTTACCATCACACTCACTTGCTTACTGGCACACTTGCAGTAAATGTTTTAGAAGATTATCTGCTACATTCACACATTATCTCACTTGGCAATCTTTCAGATGGAGGGTCCGTCGGGATATGGCTAAAAAAATCAGATCAAGAAGTCTGGAGCAAAAAGCTGCACATTTTTGTTTTCACTTAACACCAATGTGAAAGATTTCAGAAAAATGTCTTAATTCTATTGCATGTTTTGCACGCATTGGGTCTGAATTGAAAAACCACAGTCTCATACATGACCTTTGTTAGTGCTTACTGTCTGTTTGCAATGTCATGAAGTAAGAAACAAAATTTGTTTCTCATATTGATGATTATTCTGTCCTAATATTCAAAAATTGTAAGCAAAATTTGTGAACAGCTGCCACCTACCACTTGTGTTTGTTTACCTGCAAAAACAGCCAAAGTGACTGAAAATAGGTCAACAAAGGTGACGAACATGGAAGAGCTGTTTGGGATGGAGAAGTCAGATTCATTCTTAGATGTTCACCTAAAGGTTTTCTCATCAATGCTTGTCTGATTCTGCCATATATGTTTACCTCCACAGATTGCAGCCAGCCTCATGTAGGTTAACAGCGTGACTCAAGCTTCCTTATAATTTTTGATGGATTCAGCCGAGGTGCTTTGTTTACATTGAGTGCATAACAACATTTCAGAATTGCATATAAGTATATCTGGAAAACTACTGGAATAAACTCTATCAAACTGTACCATTTGATATAGTTTAGGATAACCTGTTTTATGTTTTTTATGTTTTTATGTATTTGATAGTTTGCAGCAGTACCTTTAATTAGGCTTCACAATGATTTGGTTATAGTTAGAAAAATATTACTGAGTAAAACAAGCCTTTCTAAACCTTGTGTTCATCGCTGTCTTTATTTGTTGATGACACTCACTTGTGTTTTTAAGTCTACACATTTCTGGGTCAACAAAATATGAAAGTTATATGCATCTGTCGCTTCTAGAAACAAAAATTGGCCCCGTTCTTTGGTCTGACAGTTCTGTGAGGGTGGGAGCCACTGATGAATGGTGTGCTTTTTTGCATTTCCCATTCCCAGCATCTACCTCATATTTGTTTCCAGCATTGATAAGACCTGAATTTATCAGTGCACTCAAGGAGACAGAAAGGCGTTGCCTGTATTGAGTGCAGAAGAACTGGGTAATTAGCTGACAGCTGACTCAGGCTACTTGCAGCTTTGTGTGTCAGGGTGGGGATGGAAAAACCAATGAAGCACATCTCCTCGGGTGTCATAAAGCTTTGCTTTATGGCCAGTTTGTGTAGCCCAGCAGATTAAGTTCAAAGAAAGGCGGCTGGTCTTTTCTCAATGCATCTTAAATCCTGTTTCCCCTCAGCTGAATCTGTAGATCAATTCTTTGTGCTGAGATATCCCTGGTGTCAGCATCTAAAGGGAAGCCACAGGAAAGATGAGAAGGACTGGGTGTCTAAAAATACATTATTAAAGGGACAATTTCACCTCAGATTTAATAGTACTTACAAAGCAGCGTGACTCTTGTAGTGAAATTGCACACTTTCCATCATTCTGTTGTGGCTTTCATCAGCATCATAAGCAAGAAAGCTCACAGCAACCAGCAGGAGAGAACTGCAGCCTCCGTGGGAATGTGAACACTGCCTTTTAAATGCAATGTTCACATTCAAAAGACAAGAAAATCACAGTCAGTCAGTGGTTTGTCTACAGTTCATGCAATGAGTTTCCTTACAAACAGTGTTTATCTTGAGACAGCAGCTCCACATAAAAAAAGAAAAAAAACCTGGTGCTTGGAGACGGCACACATCCTTTTTCTGTTTAGACACAAAGTACAAACAGAACTTATAGCTGTCTAATCTCTGGCCATACCACACAGCAGACTGAATGATACTGATATCATCCCTGTGAGGTACAAAGATAAATTCATGTTTTCTTGCATCAAAAACAGAAGTTACTAAAGATGCATCAGAGGAATGAGGCCAGAAGAGAATCTAAATGAAAGGTACTGACTTGGATAATTCTCTGTTTTCAGCTTTAAAATTTAAATATTATCTGATTTGCTTATACAACTAAATTAAACACATCAAACAAGTAATTTCCACATGTTGATAGTTTATTTCAAAAAGTAAAAAAAAATCACCAAGGTCATTATGTCGAAAATAAATAAATAAATAAACATGTGCACCACGTAACATTTGCACAGGACTTTTTTTTTTTTTTTACAACAAAGACACAACAGATTTATAAAAAAAATAAATAAACAGAGTTTAACCAGCATTTGCTTGCAACAGTATGTGCCATTTTTAGAACTTCACTGGAAATGCTTCCTGGAAAAACCCTATATATTCATCCTTTTCCTCTTTATCTTTGCAACAAAATCCCTTAACTTGCTTAAGCCTCATCCTGTGTATTTTTGTTCTTCTGCAAATGAAAACATGTAAAAGCTAAACAATAAAAGGAGAAAAATCAACAACTCAATTTCACCGGAGCTCAGTCTGTCAGTGTTGTAAGACTTGAGCGGTGTTCAGCTCCAGGAAGGTTTTCAGGTCAGTGGAACAAAACCAGCACTTCTAATCAACACTAACCCAAAAGGCAGCTTTCAGAAAAAGGCCTCTGAGATCAGGAGCTGGGAGTCGCGCAGCACAGAGCATTGCACCATGATGTGTGTATGTATATGAGCTGATCTGGAACTAGTTTGAAATATTTATACAGTAAACAAATAACATTATCTCCATTAATTCTTACTTGTAGATGTTATAAATCCCTTTTGTCAGAAAAGGTATCTGCCTGTGTAAAAAAAAGTCTTTATAAACCACATTTCAAATTTAGCCAACATTCTATCAAGCTTTACACATTTTTAGACAAATTTTTAAAACTTTTGGTCTCATTTTGGAATTTTGAAATGTTCAGGAAAATGTGTCAACATCTGGACATTTTCTGGATTTCCCACTCGCACACACACATTACAGTACTTTATAGCAGGAGATTTTCTGCTGCAGACGCTCTCTTACAGCTGCAAATGTAAAATAAGGGGTGCAGGGGTGGGTTTTTAATTCCAGTGCACAGGACCTAGAACAAAAGGCAGAAAAAAAGTGGAAATCACTGTTTTCCTTACAAAGTGTTACAAATAACAGATAAGGCTCCTTGTTGTGCTGACGTTGATACAACATGTAACCAAACAAATCCAACATATAAATTAGAAACCAACACATTGGCCATCAGAAAAGAAAATGAAGCAACTCGTCCCAGCATGCAAAAGTATGCACGCTCTGAAAGAGCTGCTGCCTTGTTTGCACGCTGACATAGCCAGATATTTAACTTGGAACATTTGGGTGGGAAATGTTCACAGGAAATGCGAAGAAAATTTAGTTTGCATTTTTCCACAACACCCCTTATGAACATCTTCAGAACATGACAGAAGTAGAATAATGTCCGAAAAATTAAAAAAATAATGAATAAATGAAACTATTTGTTTCTGTAAATGACATGGATAACAGCCCCACCTACACTACTCCAGGGGTTTATTAAACAGCTACTTTTTTCGCCATTTATTATTATTTTTTTTCCCATCTACACATTTTAAGAAAAAGGCTGAAATACCCATACCACACCACTATGTGACAAGAACATTAACATATCAAAATATAGAGAAAGAACATGCTTAGTTTGGCTAAAAAGTCTCCTAAAACCTTTACAGTTTTCTTTCAATTATTCAGCACAGGACTGGGATGAAGAGAGACAGATGCAGAAAAAAACAGTAGAAATAGCTCCATATTTGCTTGTGGGAACAGTTATTGTGAGCATTCAAGCTTTGTCATAGTTTCTGAAAAGCTCCTTATTTCATGTCTATGCCTACACAGCAAAACCAAATTGAAACCTTTTTTGTTTTTTACTTTGGAAAGCACTTTTTAAAATATCACTTTTTCTCATCAAAAACTCGGTTTGTGTGTAAAAGGTTGCAACTGAAAGTTTCAATTTTTAAAAATATCTAGAGTGTGAACGGGGCCTTATGCTGCATTCCTTTTAGCTCAAAGGTTTGAACTCGGATCTGGGAATGACATCGGACCCGACTTTATCAGGTTCCAGCTGCAACTTGGAAAACCAGCAGGATTTGCTGATGATTGTGATCAGTGACCAAGCTAACTACTATTACCAGTACAAGTCAATAATATGGGATTTCTCTGCATTCTGTGCATTCAAACATTGCACAGTTTACTAAACAGGTTTACTAATAGTGGTTGAAAAGTACTATGTGTGCGACTGAGACACATACTGGCAAAAATTAAAATAAAAGGTTTATTACAACAACTTTCATGACTTTTCATGCAAGGGTTAACCATATTAGACTGGCTTTCTGAGTCAGAAATCTAACCTTGGGGAACGTTCCAATTGATTTTTTTTTGTTTGACCTAGAACTCAGAAAATCCTTAAATTAAAATGCCTCATTAATCTGACATACAAGACAGCATTAAAGAAAAAATATGGTTTTAGCAGAATCTAATTTTTATTCTTTTTGCAACACTGCAGGATGAGAATGATTTCAAAACTTTGTAATCAACTATAAAGAAGGCATTAAAGGTAAGCTAAATTAAAATCTCTTCACTGTATCCCAAATCTGCAGTAAAATCACACATTACAATTTCAAAATGATTAATCTCCTACAGTTTGTAAAGCAACTAGAGCTATTTTTTCTGTGTTCAGCATTGTTTATTTTCTAAGGCATTTGAACTCTCTTGAAACAAGCAATGGTGCAAGAAACCCTCTTGTAGAACAGCAGGTCTACAAATCAGGAAACATTTACATCTAGAAGGAACTGGGGAAAGGATTTTGCTACAGTATTGATTATTAGATTCTGACAGTTCCTCATTTCTAAAAAATGTTTTGATCGTCTGTTTGAATTTGGGAGAATAAGGCAATAATTTAAGAAAAAATCTGTGAAGGTTAAAACCAATAAACTGTTGTGCACAAGAACTTCTTCTGTATTTTATTTTGTGATCTGAATTCTGTTGTTTTAATACTGGTTTAAAAGTTTTACATAAAGTCCTAAAGTTGTCCTGATCCTGCTTTCATTTAGGACTGGACCTCAGCTGCTTTAAGCCCAGATGGTGGCGTTGGTCTCAATGCTGTGTTATCTGGGACTTTAACACTGATAATGTTAAATAACTTTAGTCAAAAATAATGTAAGATACATTCATTTTATCAGCATCTTGACACACTGAAACTTCAGCATAAATAAAAGAAATAAATAACTTTTTAAACAGATACTAAAATCATGTGACAGGCTGAAATGTCCTGGGTTCCACCAAACTATGTGACAAGTTTCGGAGTTCAGCAGCAGAATGAACCTGGCTGTATCCCAGCAGAGCCAGAGTGTCATTACAAAGATTTTGAATCGTTCTCACAATGTCAAAGCTAAGGCGAAGCCTCCAGCTTTCTGCTGTGACTCTGGAGTCTCTGGTGGTGGAGTATTTGTAATTCCACTCAGATGGAGTCGACATGTTACTGTTGGTGTTCTTCACAATCCACATCCTCACCCTGCCCTCCATCTCTAGCCCAACAAACCTGTACATCTCAGTCACTCTGGCCTCCGGGCTGTGAGCCAAGTCCTCGTATCGCACCAGCAGGTAGCGTCCCCTCAGCCATACTGGTCTCTGCAGGCCTGTTTCAACCGAGGCTGCCATGTCCTTACAGGTGCTCGTGATCTGCGACAGGTCCACGTATCGGGGCTGCCGTCCGGTCACATTCCATATCTTCCAGGCGCGAAACTGCTCAGAAAATGCCATTATGCGTGAAGCCAAGATGGCTCGGGGGTCTCTCACCAGGTGGATGATCTTCAGGTCCAAGCGAGGATCTTCGGTCAGAGTGCGCAGGTCCCCCACCTCAGGAATACGCACAGTCTTTATGGCTACATGTCCCCTGGACAGACATGACATAGAGGCTAAAGTGAGATTCAAAGCCCCACACTTTTTAGGACACCAGGTTTCATCAGGCGGCTCGACTGTATCCACCCCTTCCAAACACACAGGAGGAGAACAGAGGGCGTGGCTGGAGCTCCGTCTGAACAAAGAGCTTGTGATGTGGTCCTGAGGCTCAGGGCGGATATAATTCTCCATGAAGTGAAGGTCACAAGTGTAAAGGTTCAGGAGGAGGTCCCTGTATGCTCCCAGCAGGGCTCGGCGATCCAAGGTGCGACGCAGCCTGCTGCTGGAGTTAGTGAAGGCCTGCTGGACGTGGTAGAGAGGCTCAAACACGTAGAAGATCCCAGGATGCTGGTTGAGGAGCTGCCCGGTGAAGGAGGAGCCGCTGCGTGTGGTGGCAAACAGCAGGATATGCTTCTGAGGAAACTCAACGGGCGTCCAGCTGTCATCACACAAGGCTGTCCATCTGGAATCTAAAGAAAAGAGAAGAAAAAGTCTTTCAGCATTACTATCGTTCACTTCACTTTCCCATAAAAGCGACAGCCTTAAATAACCCATTCCACAACATGAGGTTATACTTATTTCAAGCTCTGAGGAAAAAGATGTATTTCTTTCATTTCAGAAGAATAACTTCAGCTCATAAAAGTGAACTAAAGTAATATATAACCCTGGAAAAAATACTAAATAAAGCTAATAAAGTTTAAATAATTCAGAGAGTAAATATGCATGATAAGTTGCTTGTCTGCCGGTGGTTTCAGAGGGGGCTTATGAAATGGCGGATCTCTAAATATAGAGCAAATAGCTAATGTGTAATTACTGCTGATGAAGAGTTGATTGCAAGGGGGATGTTTTTTTTTTTTTTGGGTACACAGGAGCTCGTCGCTGGCAAGTTACATCTGTGCTATGAGAGGGTATTAAAGCAGATAAATTGGAGGATAATTGCCAAATAAATCACGCATATTTCACTTCTCTGTCCAATCCACTTACAGGGAATTCCCTTATTTAACGATCAGCTTCCTCTCTTTAATTTTTGCATCAGGAACAGCAGAGCAGTCTTTCTGTCTGTCCTGAATGTCTCCTTTTGCCCTTTCATTAACAATACACATCTTAGGTTTTGCTTTTATTTTAAAATGTGAAATGATATCTAGGACAATTTTAATTTGTTAGGACTTTGTACCTCCGTGGTGTCTGCTCTGGCACCTGTAGGCCCCCCGACAGGGTCCAGACAGCGAGTCCCTCAGGGTTCGGATGGCCGTATATTGGACCCCTAGAGACGCACACACCAGCAGCAGGATTGTCTTCCAGGAGCACTCCATCCTGCCCCCACCTCTGGCTCTACATCCTTCACGCTGAGGCCACCGTGGGAGACAGAGAGACACTAACTGAGATTTCATTTTGATATTTTTTTTTTCACAGTTTAATGCATGTGCAGCTTCCACACATTTATGCCTGCAGGATTTTACTGATGGTCTTCGATTGATCAAAAGACATCAGCAGAAGGTTATGTTTAACCTTTCTTATTTTTATTTTTTACAGATTATTCTTGCAAGTCCAGAACATACACCATAACAGTAGGTTATTTTACGTAAAATACATAATTGTGTAAATGCTGATTCAGCGTTCACACATTTTTTTTCCTGTTTTTTATTTTTCTGGATATTTTTTGCAATTTAACATCTTCTGCATACTTTGTGCTATTTTAGCCATTCATATATCCAAATGTTCTGGTCATTCAGGAGATGGGTGCTATGAATGTTTGGTTTTTGTAACATTTGTACTTTTCTAAATATTTAACTTTATTTACAAATATTGTTCTGGTCTTTTGGCAAGCATTTTTGCTTTATTTAGCTTTTAGCTAGTGTTTTGCTCCTTTTAGTTTATAGTTTCTGTTCTGTTTCTTTTAGCTTTAACAACTTTAATATTCTACACTCAGCATTCTGCATTAAAAACATTTTTTAATAAGGGTAGAAAATTGGTGCATTAAATATGAAGCGGTCTATAAGCATTAGCAGGCTGCAGAAATACACAAAGTCAAAACTACCTAATGCTAAGCTGAGTGGTAATTTAGGTTTTAGAAGAATCCAACAAACATTAAACAACTTCTCAAATTGGCCTCCACATAAAAAAAACATCCCAAGAAACTTTTTATCTACAAGAGGAAACCCAGAGAGCTGTTAATACCCTTTCTGACATAAGTAGCTTAAATATTATGAGTAAAAAGTTAAAAAGTTCAGAATTTGTTTCCCGAAGAGCTCTTTTTTTGCCTTTTACTGGAAAGAAGGATGCAAAGGTCAGACCTTTTTTTGGAAATAGCAGCGATGTTCCTATCAAACACAGCACTACTATTCGGGATACTCTGCACACTGTTGCATAATTACATTTCATCTTCTCTTCCCCCTCTTCTGGGTAATTAAGCCTCTAAGCCCAGTAGAGAGCTACATACTCAGATAAATATAGCTGTCTTCTTGAGTGGAGATGTTTCCTTTGTGTGCTTCTGAGTTCTTTGCCACTGGGCTTGAAAGAGCAAAGGGAGATGTGAATTTCCCAGATGGAGTTAGAAAAAAAACTGAGCTGCCATTTCTTCATTCATTCATATAAGCATAAAACTAATGTAGATCTCTGGGTGCAAACTGTCCATACCTCAAAGTGGCTTTGCAGAGCCAATCATCATCATAACTGCAGGTGAGTATATATCATCTCGCTGACAAAAAAATAAATTTTCCCCTTCCTGTTTGCTCCCTCACCCTCTTTCTGTCTATCTCCAATCTGCCTCTTCTTCATTAATGATGTTTATGTGTCCCTGGCAGACTCATATCCTCGGGAACGTATCACACTGAGCTTTTGATGTTCCATTAATCACAAACAGCGCCAAACGAAAGACGTTTACTCCGTGGGTGAAGGGGGGGGGATCAAGCTGACATCATGAGCCATTCTGTTTGAATACAGCTAAAAACATGGAGAATAAACTCATCAAGGAAAAAGTTTCTTGGACTGGGAGTTGACAGGAACAGAGATACAGTTTGTTAAAAAAAACAGGAAATACATGAATGTGTACAAAGTGTACAAATATAAATGAAACTCTCAAAAAATATCAGTTTAATAGTCCTGCCATCCCTCTGCCACTTGTAGTACACAGCTGGCTTACCAAGGCGCAATTCCTCAGTGGCAGGTTTTTGTTTTCCTTTCCAGTCATGATCAGGGCTCAGAGCCTCTCCGCTCTTCACCCTGCTGCCCTCTGGAGAACGAAGACGGATGCTTCAATAGATTTAAGCAATTTGATTTGCAAGTCCTCCTGCCTCCCTGTCTTATAACTCTTCCTGCATCAGAAATAATAGACACTCTGTCAACAGCTGGAAGGAGACTGCAGCTTCGGATGATCTCAGCTTTTTTTTTTTTCTTTCTTTCTTTTTGTCTCCCTCATAAAATAACAGCTCTTACAAGGGATGAGAGCCTCAGGGACGGGATCAACTAAAGATTACGTTGTGTGGCGCATGCTCCACCAGCAGGTTTGAGTTGTAAATTCAGTGGGCACATTCACTGGCGCAGCTGAGATAACACAGCCAGCAGCAAGAGTGTCGATGCGAGGAAGGTAATTGCCTCTGTGGAAAATAAAAGCAACAAATGAGGTTAGAAGTTAGTGATGAGGGTGGGACTGAGGGATTTGGAGATGCGAGTTATTGAGGGATGGGGACAGTGCCAATGATTTTTCTATTAAGGCACCTCGGAGAGTTCACACATCTTCAGAGTGAGGCTGTTTATTGGCAAAGGCTGGTGATCAATCCTGGAAAACACAGAGGAGCGAGCAACAGTAGCAACACCGGGGAGCAGTTGCAAAAGCCAATGGCTGGTCTTTCTCACCCCGTTCTTCATCCATCAATCCTTTTCTCCCCCGCTTTTTCTCTTAGTTTTAACCAACATCACGTCCACAAAGCCTGAGCAGAGCAACAAGATGCATGTGAGCCCTGGTTATACAGAGGACCTCCTGAGGTAGGAGAAAAGGTGAAGCTTGTCGTGCATGAAACCCACACAGAAAACATCAATGAGGCAGAGGAAGGAAAAATTAAGAAGAAGGTCATTTTGTCTTGTCTGTGGTCAAAATGCTTTTTTTCTTTCACAGGTTAGATGCTGGCTGTTCTCGCTGTTTAAAAACAGAGACAAATGTGGAGTGCAGGCGGTTTGGTTTGAGTAAAAGGAGATAAATACTTTCAACTTCTACTGAAGTTTGTTGTTTCAGCATTAAATTTAGAGGCTGAAACATTCGTAAAAAAAATCAATGAATATTTAAATTTGCACCTAAGAACACAATGGCACATAATCACATCAACACAACATTATTCTCACAAAAGAAAAGATGTACAGTCCCACAATACAAGAAAATACAAATAAAACCTTTAAAACAATCTTAAAACAACACTACTTCCTCACTTTATAGAGACATTATATTTACTAATTACACAACTAATTTTAAAAGTAGCCTATCTGTTATGTAATTTGTAAATAAAATATTACACTAATCAGGTCTAAAACGAGGCGATAAAAGCCTAAAAATATGTATTAGAAGGTTGCTTTCGTTAAAAGTAGGAAACGAATTTAACATAAAAGAAGTTTATAAAGAATTTCGCACAGAAAGTAAGAATTAAACTCTCACCGCTGTGCAGCTCTGACACACTTTCATTCCCTGCATGAACAAAACGTTTCTCTAAAATTCCTTCCTTCATCCTCCAGGAGTCTGAATTTAGTCGCGTTTTTCCGGGAGGAAGCGGTCCGAAAACAAGGAAAAAAACCCACAAAAAAACAAAACAGCCTTACCATCACCGCCTTCCCTTAGATGTGATATTTCTCTGGTCAGTCCAGTCCTGATCGCTGCATTTGTACAAGAGTGTGTGTGGGTGTATGTGTGTGAGTGTGTGAGGAGCGCTTCCACCGGTGTCCAGAGCCAATGTGGCTTCAGAGCTGGAGACGCGCCACGGAAAGAGAGGCTGGGAGAGGAAGCATCTCTCCCCCTCACCCCCCTCCAGAAACCAAGTAGAAGCCGAGGCAACAGATTGGGTGCAAGATTCTCGTGCATTACGCTTTGATGCTTGAGGCACGTTTCAATTACGTCTTCCATCCGAGGAGCTTCAGAGGAAATAATCCACATAGTGAGGTACCACTTAGTCCAACTGCTGTCGCCTCAGTAATTTAAAAGTACTTATGAACTGTGAAATCAAATATAAAGAGGTCATCCTGAACTATAATAAATGGTGCAGTCTGAGCGAGTTTACTCTTGTAGTTTTTCAGATATATTGATATGCAACTCTGAAATGTGGGTATGCACTCAATGCAATCAAAGCAGTCGGCTGCAGGGAGGCAGAGCGCCATAAAGGTAGAGCTCGGCATTCAAACACACTTTTGCAAAACTTCTACTAGACTGATAAGTTTATCATTTGACCTATTTTCAGTCACTCTGACTCTTTCAGTATGTAAACAAACATATGTGGTAGTTGGCATCCAGTGACAAATTTTGCTTACAAATGTTTAATTTAAGGACACATTAACTATCAACGTGGGCCCACCGCCTGCGAGAAAGACCGTCGAGGTTGGATGCCATGCAAGCTGGACAGCAGGTGAAGGAGGGCTCATGGCCATGCCGATTCCCAGCGGCATAAACTAGTTCCAGGTACATGGAATGTCACCTCACTAGTAGGTAAGGAGCCAGAGCTTGTGTGTGAGGTTGACCGATACCAACTAGTTGGGCTCACCTCTACGCACAGCTTTGGTTCTGGAACCCAACTCCTGAAGAGGGGCTGGACTCTTTCCTACTCTGGAAATGCCAAAGTAGAGAGGTGTCAGGCAGGTGTGGGGATATTCACAAGCCCTTAGCTGAGTGCCTCGGTGTTGGAGTTTCCCTGGTGAATGAGGGGGTCACCTCTCTGCAGCTCCAAGCTGCAGGAGGGAAGGTTCTGCTCCAAACTGCTCTGAACAGCAGTGATTTAAACTTGAGCAGTGTTCTGTTATTAGACTTTTGTGCTAGGCATGGGCTGTCCATAACAAACACCATGTTTGAGCATAGGGTGGCCCATAAGTGTACCAGGCTGCCTTAGGCCAAAGGTCAATGATTGATTTGTAATTGTGTCATCAGACCTGCGACCCTATGTTTTGGACACTCGGGTAAAGAGAGGGGTAGAGCTGTCAACTGATCACCACCTGGTAATGACTTGGATCCAGTGGCAAGGGAGGCTGCTGGACAGACTTGGTAAACCCAAACGAGTAGTGAGGGTGAATTGGGAATGTATGGGGGAGCCCCCTGTCCCAGAGATCTTCAAATCACACCTCAGTTTTTCATGTGTCCCGGGGGAGGTCGGGGATATGGAATCCAAATAGGCCATGTTCAGGACCTCTATTGCAGATGTAGCTTCTAGCCTGGTTTGGATCATGACAGAAAGAACGAGAACCAAGTTTATTTTGTAGGCTGGTCGGGCTCATCCTTAGAGATAAGGTGAAGAGCTCAGTCATCCGGGGGGAGCTTGGAGTAGAGCCGCTGCATCTTCAGATCGAAAGGAGTTATTTGAGGTGGTTCGGGCATCTGATTAGGATGCCTCCTAGACACCTCCCTTTGGAGATTTTTCAGGCATGTCCCACTGGGAAGACACTTTGGGGCAGACCCAGAACTCACTGGAGGGATTGTGTATCCTTTCTAGCCTGGGAACACCTTGGGAACCCCTCCTGGACCTGTTGCCTCAGCGACCCGACCACGGATAGATTAACCATTAATATGAGGAAAATACTGTGCAGATTTTGGTTAATGTTTTATATTATTTTTTGTCCGGTCTTCATGACTTTGTAATGAGTACCTTTAACTGGTTTGCAGGAGATGCCGTAATGTTTCTTGAAGCAGGCTTTGTCAGCTTCCAGCTAAGCATCAACAATCAGTCCTGCATCCCAGTAACTCTCTCTGCAAAAGGCTCGCAGATACACACAGATAAACTGTCCCCCAATAAGCTTACAGTGACACAATGACCTCTATTTTCCCTCATTCCACTGAAGATGACTGTTATGATCAGATGTGGCCCCCTTCTCTCTGCTACCAACCCACCTCCTTCCTGTAGAGGGATGGACACTGTATCATTGCCCCCTGGGGGGTTACTGTGGGGTCAGATTTAGCCGGTGACAGCTCCATTACTCCTGAAAATGTGGGTGGATTCTGTTTGCAGTCTTTCAGATTTATCTCCCGCAGAGGCAGAGTCATGCTGACAAAACTGTGTCTTTACACAGATTCACAGGGAGATCGGTGAAATAATGTAGCTGCTGTTGCAGCAGCTTGTCTGTTTCCTATAAATTCTGCTGCTGACAGACCCTCCCAAGCAACATTTCTGGTAGTTGTTTCACATTTTCCTCTCTTTTCTATATCAGTAAAGACTAAAATAACAGAAGGTAAGAATTATCTCAGAAATGTCAAGAGGAGAAGATGGAAATCTACCCACGCAGGTAAAGAGCAAGCTTTTTCTGGTGCTCCGAGGTTGAGGCACATTACCAATCACAAAGGACGACAAGCTGCCAAGAACACCCAGTGAGTGATACAAAAGCGTCCTCCTCTCCTGTTTGCACTGATCCCTCCCTCCGCCTGCTTACAGCATAAACTCCCTGAATCTGAACAGCCAAACGCCCCCACACCATGCATCTTGGTTAGATTTGAAGAAAAAGTTGAATTTTTATGTGAGCGAGCACTGAATCCTCTGTGGGCCATCTCCGCTTAGCTATGCCCACACTTGTTCTTGACTCGCAAATGTAAAGACTCAGATATGCTTGCATTAAAGAGTCAAACTGCCTTTCATTCTTCTGAACAAATATTTCATCAGTCTACATTCTTTCTTCCCCGTATTCCTGTGATTCACGTCTATATCTAATTTTAACACGGGTGCAGTAGTCATCATAGAGTAAAAAATGCTCCACTGTTGGTGCACTTTCCTCTCCAGTTAAAAGATCTTGTTAGTCAGCTTGCCACAAGGGAATTCAGCTCTTACAAAGTTTGGCAGTGGAAGAAAGCTACTGATTCTGTACAATTCATCTAATTTCAGAGTGCTAAAACAACATCCCCTTTATTCAGGCCTTTCTTGCTGTTTGTGAAGTAAGCAGGTGAAAGAAATCTCATTTTACCCACTTGTGTGGCAGCAGAGACAGCTAAATTTAATTCAGCAAACCAGCACAGGGTGCATCGGCAAGCTTCCTCTGTTTCTTTCTAGCCTTGCAGTGGGAACATTTAAGTCACTCAAACTGTAAAAACTCAGTGAATGCAGGCAATCAATAAAGAAAAATGAGTATGAACTGCTTCAGGCAGTTCATACTCATTTTTCATTTTACAGGTGTTGAAAACTCTACTTAAGCAATTGAACATTACTATCCATCCATCCATCCATCCATCCATCCATCCATCCATCCATCCATCCATCCATCCATCCAGCCATCCATCCATCCA
>JAOXNZ010000012.1:22532605-22546413 GCA_028566095.1 Kryptolebias brasiliensis | reverse complement strand
GTGGGTTTACTCCGGGTACTCCGGTTTCCTCCCACAGACCAAAAACATGCATGTTAGTTTAATTGGTAACTCTTAAATTGTCCCTAGGTGTGAGTGAGAGTGTGAATGATTGTTTGTCTCGTTTGTCTCTATGTAGCCCTGCGATGGACTTGCGACCTGTCCAGGGTGTCCCCCGCCTCTCACACAGTGATTGCTGGAGACGACCCGGAATGGAAAAGCGGGTAAAGAAAATGGATGGATGATCATATCAAATTTTATGACAAAGGTCTGTTGATTTTGCACCACTTAAACTTAAGGTTTTCTTTGTAACCAGTTGTTTATGTATGCTTACCCCACTTTAATGTTTTGTATCATCCTATGAAAAGTTGTTCTTTTATCTGTTTTCTCAGTCTATTGCAGATGCCTTACGGTCACTGAATCTGACCACAAATTACGACTTTTTTTTCACTTTACAAACTCACAATCTTTGTGAGTCAAGCGCTCACAATCTGTGCCCAACAGTGAACCTTTGTTTCAAAGTCACTTGAATTTTTCCTCTTTGCCACTTTGACATAAAATCAGAATCAGTGGGGGCCTGTTTACAATGTTGGTGCATGCCAACTATGATTGGATGGTAATTACTTAATTGTTTCATGCAGTGCACCTGTGTGGAGGCATCTTCATTCATTGTGTTTCTGTTTATTCAGGTTTGTTATCTGTCAGTGGGGTCTGTGTTCCTTTTGTTAAAAATGAAAAACAAAGAGGAGTCATTTTATCCTCCTGAGGTGTTTTATTTTTTACATTTTTATTATGCACGTCAGGTTTAACCATAAAAGGCACATTCATGTTCTGATTTGTCGGTTCAAATATTTGTTTGTTGATGAATCATTAAAACAAACGTGAAAATGAAGAAGACAGTTCAAACATGTAACTCTTGTCTTGCTAAATTGGTCTTGGTTTCTTTACTCTCAGCACATCTGAGAGTCTCATGCTCAGTAAATAAAGTTAAGTTTTCTGTAATTTTTTTTTTTATTCCTAACTTTAATTGTAATTTTTTTATGCACATCTCATGACAGTCAAATTTAGTTCTGATTTCTGCTTCTGTCTCAAATTTTAATCTTGTTCTTCCATTTGGCTTCCAAAGATCATTTGTGTTTCATTTTCAGTATACAGCAGCTAAAATTACTTATTCGGTTCTTGTATCGTCAGAAAAATTTGTTAACTCTGTTTTCTGTCGGGTTCTAATAGAGGCTATCAGGGTGCAACATTATGTCTTTAGTCATGTCGGAAGGTTGCAGGATCTCCTCCCGGCCTGGGGCCTTTCTGGGTGGAGTTTGCATGTTCTCCCTGTGCACACGGGGGTTTACTCCGAGTACTCCGGTTTCCTCCCACAGACCAAAAACATGCATGTTAGGTTAATTGGTAACTCTTAAAATTGTCCCTAGGTGTGAGCGAGAGTGTATATGGTTGTTTGTCTCGTTTGTCTCTATGTGGCTTAGCTGTGCAAGTCGAAATGATGGAAGAGTGAAAGATTTCTTCTGAGTGATACGCAGGATGACAAGAGGAAGGAAGAATGTGGGACATGACGGATGAGAGAGTCGGAGAGATTAGAGGGGAGGACGAGCAGGAGGTGAAATAAGAAAGTTTACACACACCATCTGTGCATCAAAGGTGTGGATGTGCTGGCTTGCATTAACAATACACCACCGTGTGATTGTTTTTGAACAAGAGATCTCTTGAATTTAGATGGTCTCATTTCCACTTTCCTCTCTAGTGAGTGCTACCATTTTTTTTTAGCTTTTCAGCTTTAATCTAACAGCACCTGCACATGAGTGAACAAATCAGCTTTGTTGTTTTGTTTGTGAATCCTGCAGTGAGCAAAGAAACAAAACAAAAAGGTTATGCTTCTGAGCAATAAAATGAGTAGCTTAGGTCTAAACAGATATATTTTCTCCGAGCTTCTTATATTTCAAAAATGCTAATTAAGAATAAAGATTAAGAACTTTTCAGTTTAACCAGGTTAAAGTATTTAGTTTTTCTTAAGATAAAATGTTTTGACCTAAAAAATGTCTTAGGTCATTCTATGATACAAACTAGCATTTCTTGAAGGAAAGCATATTGTTCCCACCTTTTATGCCAAACTTTTAAACATAGATTGGACACAATATGTGTGCTTGGAGTAAGTGTTAAAGATGACTCTCAGCTACTACCACACCAAATGTTGGCTCAATAATTATAAAAATTTTATGGTTATAGCAATTTTTGTGTTTGCTAAATTGGATTAGTTGTGGTGGCCATCTTGAATTGGACTGACTCTAAAGGTTTATCAGCTGCAGATGTATATACAAAGATACTTTACATTTACATCTATTCACTGCTTCATAATATATCTTGCTAACAAACAAACAAACTAGCACACAGACACAGGCAATTACATGATTGTCCATCTTTCATAGTGGCATGGTTTGGCTGTCCTCCCTGTCTCCTGTCTCTTGTCTCCTCCTTTGGATTCTCTGTGTGATTATTTAGGTGTGGCCAGCTGGCTCGTTCCTCTGTTTGCTCCACGCACCTGTCGCTCATCACCTCACTCTCCAACTGTTTATCTACCTCGGCTCCTCAAACGCAAATCACCAGTTCAACAAAAATGAGGCTATTTTATAAAGCACTAAGTATTTCTGGATCAAGTTTTTTTTATCCTTCTGCACCTCACCTGTTTGTTCTGCTCTGAGTCACAAAGAGGATTTAGTTTTCAGATCAGTTTTCACATCTCAGATGCTTCGCAGCATTGTTAAAAGAAAACCAGGTCACTTATCTGTTAATCTGTTACAGTTATGAAATAAAATCCATTGAACCCGGCTCCTCCTTGTTAAATGTGATGGATACTTCCTTTGCACTCCAATAGTTTCATCACACAAAGGAGCTGAACATTTTGATCTGACAGAATCCAAGCATCAGTTCTGAACTTATAGACTTCAAGCTAAATCTACTGAGCCTTTAAAAGCTCCAGGCTCTATTGAGAACATTTGATTGTTCCTAGACTTGCTTGGATTGCCCCCTCCCTGTAAATAACATACATAAATCCTTGTGGGTGCAATCCAGCCAAATACCTCCACATGTCTGGGTAACAAACAGACCACTATTAGGAAAAGAGAAGCCCCAGGTGGCTCATCTCACACATCTTTTGTTGGCAGTTTTCAGACCCGACGGTCTTCCTCTTTACCCATTTTTCCTCTGGCACCTTTGCTCTAAAACCAGCCCATCAACTGTGCTCTCTGGTGCATAATTGGTGCCATTAGCAGGAGCCATCCCACACTCTCAGACACTCCAGTTAGACAGGAACAACAGCGAGGTACCCCACTTTTTTTCCCTCTGTCTCACTCCCTCTCCATCTCTATATCCCACCAACTGTTACACACTCTCAGGGCGCACAGCCATCACATTTGTGGGAGTAATGGACCTGGCAAATTACAGCAGATCAGGCCTCAGCAGGCTCAGCCTGGCAGCCACCGGGGAGCGCCGAGCTGACGTGATGATTCTGCTCAACAAGACCTCCTGATCGGACAGACAGCCGCCCTGTGAGGGTGGGGTGTGTTGGAGGCTCTGATTCCGATTTTGAGCAGAAAACTTTAGATAATCCCTTGATTGGTAGTCTGGTCACACATTCTGGTGTATTCTGAGGAAGTTAAACAAGCCAAAAAAAGAACCCAGGAGAGTCCCTGAGTAAAACAACTTGTCTAAACACAATTTCCTGGCTGTTTCTATTGATTGTTTTACTAAGTTTAGTTCTGCGCTCTCACTGCAGCTCCTTACTTTGCCTCAATACAAACACTGAGAAAGACATTCACACAGTTCTCCCAACTTGCCCTCCCACATACACAGATGGTCTGAGGGACGCTGCAGCAATTAAGCCAATCCATTTAAAGTCTCTGACTGTAACAAGCTGAAGGAAGTCTGTACTGCTGGAACTCGCTATTCTCCGAGGCATGAAGAAGTCTCTGCGCTCTCTCAAGATTTCTGTGTGACTGAGTCTTTTCTTAATTACACCTGAGAACAACAACCAGATGCTTTCCCTTCCACATCTGTGTCTCCATCAGTCACCCATGTGAGGAGGCGTATGTAAATGGGCTAACAGGCATATACAGAAGATCCTCATCCCCTCCATTTCTTTTCAGATTGACTCATCAGATTCTCCTGCACTTCCTGACTACTAACAAACCAACAGCTCACCAGGTTGGCTTAAAAATGAAAATATGTAGATAATATAAAATATATATAAATGATATACCAATATTAATATAATATATACCAATATAAAATATACAGTATAATGGCTATAACCTCTCATAATAAGATCATTTTAGTTTAAAACACAGGAATGAATGGCACCGGGAGATATGCATTCCTCCAAGGAATACTAGGCCTTTAAAAAAATTTTTTTGGTGTGTCTGATTCAAAACTTATCTCTAAAAGGAAATGTTTTTGATAAAAGTAAACATTTTTAAGCTTTTACATTGTTAGAATGTGTTCCTAACAATTTCAGCAAAGAAGTACAATTTAGTCATTGACCAAACAAAAACTATGAAGTTTTTATGTAAATAACAACAAAAAATACCCGTAACCATGTGAGATTTTGTGCATTAAATTTTGAAAAACTCATTTGTTGATTGCAGCATCAGTATCAAACACTGGCTTGACATTTAATTAAAAACAGAAATGGAATAAGAGTTGATATTTCCAACATACAAGAACAGAAACCATATTTTTTCTTGATGTATTGGCACAACTGTGCAACATAAATATTTATCGAAGCTTTAAAAAGGTTAAGTGTGTAGGTGTAAGAGGATTTGGCAGCAGATATAAAACTGAACACCAACATCCCCACTTTCTAAGATTTAAAGCTATAAGCATGCAGCAAAACTATTTTACATTTGCATTAAAAAATAAATGTAATTATTTAAAGATATAATAACCTGAAGTTTAAAGCCAGTGGTTTCACATGCTAATGTCCATGCTGTTATATTTGTACACCGCTACTTGATATCAATCTAAATCTTTAAACTTCTAATTACCAATGAAATGAATGAATAAAATTACTTTCAGATACTGTTTTCTTCTTCTTTTGTCCTCAGCTTTTCTAGTTTCTAATTTTTCAAAGGCACATCAAAATTCATGCTGAGAAATGACAAGTTTATGGATCATTTCCCTGTTTTTGTAGATTCATTGAAAGAAGTTACTCAAAATAGTGTCTCAGCAACAAGCACAGATAACAAAGTGTTTAAATGTGCCACTTAAAATTAGTTATTTGCTAAGTTGTATGTTTTACTAAGCTGTTTGTTTTGTGTAGATTTGTTCTCTGGTTCATCCCTTGATGCCTTTTTTTACTTTTGAATCATTAAAGGTCAGTGCTATTTGGCTTAACAAACAAAAACCTATTTATCATTAAATGGTGAAGTACAACTAATCTGAAAGGAAACTTTTAAAGACCTTTAGAAAACCATGGAGCTTTATTGCCAAGATGAATAAAAAAAAAGGAGAAAGAAAGTTTCTCTTTTTGGAAGCAACAAATAAAGAACGGAGTGACTGTCTAAAACATGATCACAAACTGTTTGATAAAGAAACTATAATCTATTTTGTTGTAAATATCATCATTTTTGACTAACAGAATGTTGAAGTGTTTGTAGAATTAAGGTGATTATGAACATCTTTCCACATGTGTGTGGTTCACATGTTTTTATAGTGCAGCACACAGTGTCTTATACATTATTAATGCCTCGTGTGAAATGTGGTCAGGCAGTGAACGGAGACCTGGACCCCGTGTTACTGACAACCCAGAGGGAAAACAGAGGTGTTTCAGTGGCCTCGCTGTGAAGGAGCCCAGGGGCTCACAGCTCACCGACTGCTGCATATTAACTCTCTATAGGGTGTCAACTGAGTGGATAATCAAGGCCTGAGAACAAGAAGTTTTCTCATTTTTAAAGTTTTTGTAACTTGTGACTAGGTAACATAATGACACTGATGCAATATATATATGTGTGTGTTTTAATTTTAGATTAAAGAATATCATTGGTTCATTCTCAGTACAAAGTGATGCCAGTCTCCTGTTCATTTACTGAATGTTGGGCTGAATTACAACAGAGGCCATCTTAGACCCTGTTCAAAATAAAATGATCAAATTCAACTCAGTTCCATTTTTTCACAAGATTAAATCTAATTAATTTAAATATGTAGATAATAAAATTTATTTCAGGTGGCTTGGTTGCAGGTTCGAACCTAGGTAGCGGCAGGAAGGGCATCTGATGTAACACAATTGCCAAAACGTTTGTTCGAGTTTCCTCGCTGTGGCAATCCCTGAAGAAGGGAGCAGCCGAAAGAACTTACTTACTTTTTACAATACAGCCCACTGATTGTATTTACTTTATTTTAAAATAAAAAGTAGTCTTGCTAGTAGTGCGCTCTTCAGTTCCCTCCTTGAGCGCAACCCTTAATTCAGTTGTGTGTTTTATTATCCACACCAATCTAAAATGCACAACTGAATCAATACAAAAACATTTGGAAAGTCAACATACTATAGGCATGCTTTTATACACGTATGATCACTTTCTGTGGTTTGTCACCTAATGCCTTTCCATCCCAACAAACAGTTGATAAATTGGATCAAAACGAATGTTCACTCTGCGCTCTGTTACTAAATTTGATCTTGAGCTGCAGCAGATGTTTCTACAATAATGCAGTTTATGTGTTCAGCACAATAACAAAAATTATGTTTTGGTGAAACAGAACAAAAATTACAGACAGAAGTACAATACACTTAAACACAAGTTTGAAAAAATACACACTGCATGTAGACTCTTTAGAAAAAGATTTATAGTTTGCTTATTGACATTTTGTAACAAGAATAAAAAGATGCAGGTTTACATCATGATAGATACAGACAATCATATATAAATCCAGACAATATGAAACCCTAAAACATTAACTTTTCTTCAGCTGCTCTAATAAATTATTCAGTAAAACACTGGAGGAAACAGGCAGTCATAATCTGTCTCTAAAATGTATAGCATGAGTTGTTAGCATGTGTGAAGTCAAACAGGTTGTGAAATTTATCTAGAGATTTACAACTACAGTAAAATAAACAACTTAGCCGAACAGTGAAAATGAATCAGCATTTTGTTTATAACTTGTTGCACAATATAAACACAAGATAAGCAAACTTATCATTCATACAAGCCTTTTGTTTAATATATTTTTAAATACAAAGTTGGAACTTGTCTCAGCTTTTATACAAGGAAAGGTGTGTTACACCCTGAAAAATAAAACATATCTTGTATTCCTGTCACTTAATTTAACACTGCCTGCAGTTCACTACTATATGATATATTTAGCATCTGAATAATTAAACTTTTATCTAACTTCAGGTACTTTTTGACTGTCATTATCTACTGTACCTTATAACCGTCAAGCAGTCTGTGGACAGACAAGCAGTCTGACTGGTTTTGACTCATCAAATAATGACACACCCGTACAACATTGTCACACCATCACATGATCACACAGAGTACTTGGTCAGTATAATATGCTATTTGCATTGAAACTAGATGAGATACTTTGAACATTAATAGCGTTCCTAAAAGCTATATGTTAAAAAAAAAAAGTTTCAGTATGTCAGAAATGCATTTTGAACAAACAAATTGCATTTTTACTGATTTACTGTTTCCAATTTTAAATCATTACTAAGAAAAACTTGTTTTACCTCAGGATTCTCAATAGATGATGTTTTTTGGGTTGACGCTTTCCTTTTTTTAGCAATCACTACAGCTACTATGACTGCTACAACCACTACAAGCCCCACCACTCCTCCCACCACTGGACACCAAGTAACGTTCGTGTCTTCTGGTACGTTCACTGCTTTCTTTTCATTCGTAACTTTTATAAATCTCTCCTGTTTCAAGGTGCACCTCAGTGTCACATCAATGAGTTCATAGTCAGTAGCATAATCTTCACTTATAGTTTCATCGTCAGAATCCCCATCATCAACGTAATCATCATTATCACCATAATCATCAAAATCACCATAATCCATGAATTCAGGGCCAGTTAAAGCAACACACCTGTAAACCCCTTCATCTTTCGTGTTTAGGTGAAGGATGGTTAGCAACCCAGATTCAGACAAGTTCACTTTGCCTTTCATGTGCTCTGAGATGATAACGCTACCGTCGTCTATTCCACCAATAAATTCGTAGCGGTCTGACGTCACCCGGCGGTGCCACTGCACACTGCTGGAGTTCTCTTGTCCAAAATCACATTCCAGTGAGATGTGTTCTCCTAAGTTAACAAGTTTATTCTGCAATTTGCTTTTGGGGCAAAAAAACAGTGAGTACTCGATGTCAGCCAAGGTAGAGATGCATGAATACTTTCCACTGTGTTCATCGGAAACGGCAGGAATAATCAAGGAGAAGGTTTTTGGTTCATCACCAGCTGATATGTACATCTGATTATTCTTCATGCTGCTGCTGTTGATTTCCCCCAGTGGTGTGTCCCAGTGCTGTTGATTACCATCAGCGGGGCAATTTAGAACCACTCTGTCCCCTTTTGAGACAAAAATGTCCCTGCTTTCACTGTTTTCTGGTGGGTATATATTTTGGAAAGCAAGGCACGTCTTACCTTTGAACACAACACAGTAAAAATGTGGGGATTTCTCTACCACTGTTTTGTCAAGCACAAGCAGAACCCCGTTTTCTCTGGCCTTAACGACACCTTGCAGATCTTCCATCAGAGGCTCCAGTGAAACACTAGTATCCAGAAAGAAGGTCCTTTTGTAATGTGGAGGCATTTCATGGTACCAGTACACATACGTTCCCTCCAGGCCAATAGAAGAACTATTGCACAGAATCTCCGCTCCACCTTCCTTATTCACAATGATCTCCTCGGATGAAATCTCCTCTCTGCACACAGTGAGGTGCTCGGTGTGGTTGCTGATCAGTTTCTGGTTCTGCCAGCATTCTATCTTATACGTTCCAGAGTCCAATTCTGTGAGGTCATCGATCTTCAGTCCCAGCAGGTTTGTGTCATTGCTCATGTAGATCCAACTCTGTAGGTCTGCAGTAAGTGTGTTAGGCAGTTTCTCCTGTGAAGAGTTGCCAAGCAGCTGCTCTCCTCCTGGAACGGATTTGTAAACCACATTATAATCTGCTCCAAAACAATATCCCATCACAACATTTTGGCCCTCTCCCTTCAACACGATGTCTGTCAGCTCACTGCACACCTGACTGAGGAAGAGGAGGAAAAGCATCAACTCTGTAAACCTGATGTAGGCCATGCCGTCTGTCTGCTCCTAACTACACTGGACTCACAAAAGATCTGCTTAGTTTACCTGCCAGTGCTGTCTCGCCTCTAAATTATGTCCTTCCTCTTGCACTTTCCTTTAAGGAACAACCCAAACACGTTCTCAGTTCCACTGACATACGCCCACACACACACTCTCTCTCACACACACACACACACATTTTCTCTTGTGCAGATACACGATACACGATACACGCAAACTTCTCAAGTTAGAGTGACAGGAGCAGATGGAAGTGACGTAAAATCAACTGTTTTATCATGACAAGCTTGACTGAGTTTACCAACAGGATTCTGATAAGAGGTCCTGCTTCTGTCTCATCAGAAATGATCTCTTCTGCATGGTGTTCATTCAGCAGAGAGAGCGGTCAGTTCCTACAGGTTACCTGAGAGCAGTTTACACCAAGGTGTTTACGGGAACTTCCTGCATGTCTGCTTGGTTGCACATTTGCTAATGCATGCAGTGATTGTTTGTTTTACCATCATACTTTCACTTAGGGAGTGGAATAATCTTGACTAAATCTAGCTGTATCAGGTAATGTTGCGTGTAATGTCTCTGCTGCCTTGGAATGCTCGGTATAATGTTTCCTTTGTTGCTGTGAAGCAATAAAAAACATTAATTCAAAGCTTTTTATCAGCAGTGTCAGTTTTATGTTGTTTAAGAAGTGGGAAATATAATACACAATAAAAACTTTTGTATGAACATGATTGAGACTCTGCAGGAACAGACAAACAGTGTTGAGTCATCACACATATCTTCATACTTTTCTTCCAAGAAGACAAACTTCCTTGAAATCTTTAAAAAAAAAATTGGATCAATAGTTCCTTTAGGATTTCTGAAGGTGTGTCAGAGTTGTTGTTTGGATTTTGGTTGCTTTCTTACTCAAAAAGAAAAAAAAGAAACAAGTGGGGCTGCTTGGATGACTACGTTGTTGGATGTTTACTGGTTTGATCCCTGGCTTCCACAGTCCACAAGAGATTCAGGTGAATCATTTTTTACTGATAAACTGTTATTCAGCAACAACCTTTGTTAATGTGTAACCTATTTTCTGATCACTAAAAGGAATGTTATTATAAATTTGTTAATATTAAACTCATGCGGCTCAGAGGGTAAAGACATTGTCCTACATTCAGAGGGTTGCTGATTCACTCAGCCTCCACAGTGCTCTAAAATGTGTACCAGACTCATAAGTTAAGTTAGATTAAAAAAAACATCTGCTTAATACTAAATTAATAATCTAATAATAGTCTGTTATATAATAAAATTTAAGACCTAACATTCCTTGAAGGAATGCATATCACCTGCTACCTTTAATGCCAGAGATTTAAGTCAAGATCATCTTATGTTGAGAATTTATGGCGTTATGGTCAAACCTTGAAAATAATGTTCTGTGAGCCAAAGATTATGTGCTGGGGATGACACTCAGCTTCCACCACATCAAATCTTAGCTCTGTATCTGTAAAATTAACTGACTTATAACCATCTTTGTATTAGCTAAGTTTGATTAGCTCTGGCAGCCCTCTTGATTGGGTTGACTTCAAACGTTTTATTAGCTGTAGCTGTACCACTAATGAGAGTACCATAAAAATCTGTTCACTGGTTCATGGTTCATATAATCTTCTTAATCTACCAAGTTTTCCAACAAGTATATCTTCAAAACTAATCCATTCTCTTGTATCCCTAAAGATTTCCTCTGAAACTGACCATTGACCTGCAGTACCACTGGAAAATCCCTTCATATAATGTTTGAAGACAATGTGAAGCTTGGGGATTTCCTTAAAAAATGCAGGGAAGGAATTCCCATTGAGATCACTCCAGATCCATAAAAATTGAGCTTTTAAACCAGCACGCTCATAAGCAAAACTTGCTTGCTGCTAGCCAGGGGATGAATCATCAAATTTCAATAAACTATATTTCATTCTGAGGCTTTTGAGATGGAAAAATAATAACTCAAAATATGACTCAGTTTGCCAGCACGAGTCACAATTACTGATTTCTTTACCCTGTGAATGCACCTTTTTACTGATAAATTCCCCAACTGTAAAACTCAGTTTACAAAGTAATACCTAATCTGATTATTCAGATAACGTCTCCAAAGTTGCACAACAAAGAACTTCCAGAATTTTAACAAGGCGGAAAAGGACTGCATATACCTTTATGCTATGCAGGTATTCAGGTTATTAAAGTCTTCCTCATTCATTTTCTTCTGGTAAAGCAGGCTGTCGTTCTTTATCTTGTTTTCAGTTTCTCCTGTTGAAACAGTAAGTAGGTGAAAGATGTCGAGCTCTTGGCTGGAGGAGCCTGTTCCTGCACAGGTGCTGCGATAAATGCTGGTTGGGAAATAACCAGTTGCAGACGTCTGGCCAGGATGAACAAAGTTCAAGTTGCACCTCCTCACAGCCCCAGATCTCAGGTTTTATATGAGAAGAGCTGGTAATGTCACAAAGATGTCTCTCTGTGTGTAAAGGGTGCTCACAGAAGAAATTAAAAGCAAAAAACAGCTCTCTTTTTTGTTTGTTTGTTTTGTTTTTTACAGTCTACTAATGCATTTGTCAGCATTCATACTACTGTGTTCCTGTTTTGTTTTTTCTGTCTGTTTTTTGCACCCTACTTCTACATTTCTAGTGCTGTTTCAGCCATTCATATATCAACTCATTCACCTCGTTCAGGAGATTGGCGCTATCATTTTTGTTTTTTGAAACTTTTATAATTTTCAAAATATTTTACTTTATTTTCAAATATTTCCCCATAGAAATACAATTTCTTTTCCATTTCTTTAAAAGCATTAGTCTTTTTGAAATCTGTCTTCTTATGCTTTTTTTTGCTTTATTAAGTTTTGCCACTTGGGCTTTTAGCTAGCCTTTTGCTACTTTTAGCTTTTAACCGTGTTATGTTATTTTTAAATTTTAGCTAGCGTTTCTCTACCTTTGACTTTAAGCTAGCATTTTGCTTTATTTAGCTTTTAGCTATTAGATTAAACAACTTTGTTTCAGCTTCTTCAGCAAATTCATTGTCCTCATCCTTCAAACATCCTTTCTTGCAGAAAATGTAAATGCAGCAGAAATGAGGAAATATGAGTATCACTTCAGTTTAGACCTGTCAGCACCACCACTCTTCTGTCACAGCAGCATAACTGGATTAGTAAAGTTTCTGCTGCATAAAATTATTGTTTCAGTCTATTTGTTCCTTCGTTGCACTCAATCTTTTTTTTCAATCTTGTTTAGATTTCAAATTCCTCAATAAAATTTGTCATTAAGGTTATTGTAACAGTCAACAGGTTGACTGGAATTGTTAGATTGAATAACATTTATTTTCTCTTCAGACATGTTTTGATTTTTCTTTCGTTATTTCCCATGAAAGCTATGCAAGTCCACACCGCAGGAAAAAAAAAACATCAGTGTTTGTATGTTTGAGTGGGAACACCATCTGTCTAAAAAGAGCAAACTATTTATAACAAGGCTAAAAATGACCAGTTCTTCCCCATCAAGATTTTGGTTATAAATAAACAAAAAACAAAAAGCATCAGTCTGTTTTCCTTTGAGGGAAATAATCTGTTTACTAGTACATAAACTATAATGAAGCCACATACTCAGTCAGCTGCAGCAGCTCCTGCTCTGCTGTGGGAACAGCTTGCAGAGCTGGTGATCAAGCATCATGATTAAGCACCAACTGTGAAAGACTCTCCATGTGTTCAGTCCAATTCAGCCCGGCGCTGATTACACTCATCAGGGCCCCTTATGCTGCAGGGTTTGGAGCTGCACCAACTGCTGTTTGAGATACAGATTTTCCCCAAAATTATTTGATTACTGGACATATGGGTGAAAATAAAAGAGCCGAGTTATGAAAAGGTGAGAGGTGTAAGGGTCACTTGGAAAAGAATATTAAATGAAGAGGTTATTGAAAAATTTTCCTAATAGTGTATTTTTGTGGATGAAGTGAAAATGTTAATTAGGAGTAAAGAAATAAATACTATTATGTCAAACATAAACTGCACTAATGCTGCTTGTTCTCAATTAATCAACTTTAGGTTTGAAATATCAGGTTCAGTCTGAACTTTAATCTATAAATTCTATATCATTTCTACAACACTTTCAAAATGCTATTTCAACCATAATATTTCAACCTAATTCACACTTGTCTAAATTTAGTCATAATATGCTGCAGAAAAAGAAAAAGACAACAGCAATAAAAAAAGAAATGAGGAAAAAAAACAGAAAATTAACCTAACTTTTTAGCTGAAGAGATCTCAATGCATTTCTATGGAGAAAATATTTGTACATAAAGTTAAATATTTTGAAATGTATAAAAGTTCCACACACCAGTAGTCTTAGCACCCATCTCCTAAATGAGTTGAATGTTTATTATATATTGCACAAAGTATGCAGAAGTTGTTGACTTCAAAAAACAGAAGGAAAAAATATAAATAATAAAAAAATAGGAACACAGAGTAAATGCTGACTTAGTATTCACACAATTATGTGTTTTACTT
>JAOXNZ010000012.1:22509928-22521738 GCA_028566095.1 Kryptolebias brasiliensis | reverse complement strand
TCCAGGGTGTCCCCCGCCTCTCGCACAGTGACTGCTGGAGATAGGCACCAGCTCCCCGCGACCCAGAATGGAGAAGCGGCTAAAGAAAATGGATGGATGGATGGATGGATGATGATGATGATGTGAGACGAATGAGGACTTGGATGAGTTATCCAGGTAACAGAGTACTTCCAAACTGAAAGGAAAGTTTGGCAAGCCCGTTCTTGAAACTAATCGGAGGAAGAAAATCAACCCTGAGCTTGATTAGTACATTTTACCTACAGACTAAAACACCCTTAGAGCAACTCAAAAACATTTTCTGGAAAATAATACGTTCCTTTAACAAAATTCCTTTTTGCCAATAAATTTGAAAAATAGATATATCAAAAGGAGTGCTGAGTAATTATTAAACTATTTAAAACAAATGCAGCTTTGGAGCCACAACAGAGAGCCTGTAACTTTGAGTTTTAGAAGTGTAGCAATAATCAGTTGTTGTGGCAAGAATCTGCCACAAGAGGGGGGGGCAAAAACTGTCCCTGCTGAAACTGAAGCAGAGCTAAAGAAATGCTACTCAGTTAAGGACATTTCCATAATGTAAAGGACTGCTGCTGACCCAGCCCTCATTGTTCCACAGCACACACAGGTGGGACGGGAAATATAGAAACTGTCCTGTGGGGATCTGTGTGACTGTGAGACAGCTTATGTTGAAATGTCAAAAACAGATGCTGCCTTTACACACTCAAGTGTCAGACTATCAAGCGGGTTTACCTCGTAGACCTGTGTCCCACCAAGAATCCAGATGGTCTCTATTATACCTGAGAGGGGGGGTTCAGCTCCCAGTCGGATGGCGCTCTCAAAGTCTCGACACAAGAAGTGAGCGCGATCCGGGACTGTGCTGAAAGGAAAGAGATAAAACAGAATAAAGCCTGGGACTAGTTTCTGAATGGATCTGGACTTTTCAAAATAAAGCTCTTGTTGATGCAGAACTGTTTGTGTGTACGTGTATCTGTGTTTCATTAGCATTTAGGAGCTTTCCTGGTATAATCCCCTACAGTACCATGTCAGGATCTGTACTGTTTTTGGTGACCAAAAGCCAGAACCTATTATGGTTGAATGTCAATCTGTGGGTTTAGGGGTTAGGTTTAGGGCTAAGGCATGAATTGAGTTTAGGTTAGGAAAAGGATTGTACTGGTGTTGGTTAGGTTTAAGGTTAAGGTTAAGTTTTACGATACAGAAATGAATGGAAGTCAATTCAAAAAGGATAGAAATAACAGCTTTTGTGTGTGTGTGTGTGTGTGTGCTGATACTCACCTTAGTGTTTTACTGAGCACTACATGCAGAGAGTTGGGCAGTGGTAACATGAAGTCTGGTTGGGATTTCCAACACAGCCGACCCCAAACGATCAAATTCATGTTACCTTCAGAATAAAACATGTAGCATAAAAATGTGTAGAATTTACTTATTATACCACACAGAGCTAATGTTAAGACCTAATCCTCAACAGCAGAGGAGAAAAACTGTAATACCTGGTCGAGACACTCTTGTGATGGTGTCCAAAAAGTACTGAAATTCAGATCTGTGGAAAAAAAAAATCATTTAATATGAAATCAAACTGCAAAGTTCAAGGTTTTTTATTATGTCTCTTTATCACCATGGAAATTACATTCTGTCCTCAGAACCACCAGCATCAACAACAATCCAGCAACCAATAAATACAAATTAACACACATACACATTTATACCTGTAGAAAAAAGGAAAATAAGACAACAGCAGTTTCCTTTCTCTGCTCTGGACAAACCGTGCTCCACTTTTTCCTTTAACATAAGAGCTGGAACACTTTAAAACAATCTACACATTGTTCAGTGCTGCTTTTATTACAGGCCAATATAACCGTCCTTACCTTTAGCACATAACACTGATCACACCCAACAGCCCCACTGTTACAGCCATGACCTGAGTTCACAGCAGTTTTTATTACCCACCTTTAAATGACTTTTTGTCATTACTCTGTGCTCTTAGAATCATGGTTAATGAAAAGATAAAAATCATATGGGTCTGCGAAGGTAATTAGCAGAAGCTTCAGTAACACTTTGTGACAAAAATAAGATCAGATTCTTCAGTTAATGCAGGATGTTTCATGTTTTCTTAATAACAATTACAGAAATATCAGATGATTTTAAAAATGTTAATTAACACTAATTAAATTACTAATTAAGAGCTGTTAATGTACAGTTACAACTTGAATAAAAGTAAAGGCTGTGAAGGTTTTTGTAAGTTTCATCCTGACTTGTTTCAGTCTTACGGTAAACTCCAGGGCAGTGAACCATCTTTCCCCATCCCCATGTTGCTGCAGACTGCAGCGATGAGGCGGACAGGTTTGGTTTGCAGCTTGTCCCGGCTCTCCTCCATCTCCAGCAGCAGGTTTTCAGTCAGACAGCAGGAAGCTGAAAACAGAGGCAGTGAAAAGTGTGTGAGAGCAGTTTATTCAGTCTGATCTGTCTCCTCCCACTGAGCAGCAGCTGCCATTGGACACTGCACAGTTTCTCTACATTTTAAAGCTGCTGAAACGTGACTCACTGGTTAGGGGGCAGTCCTTACAGCTTATAAAAGAAACCCATGATAAACTACATTTATCTGTTTTAATCTGCTCTCAGAGAAATAAAAATATGTCAGAGGAGTACAAGATGAGTAATTCTCTGTATGTCTTCACATCACTGCTCTACAATAAAAGCATTCAAAAACTAATTTATGCAAATACAGAAATTACATCACCCTATTAGCAACATTTATGGTACCATTAAGGTACAGCCTGATGTTTTAGAATAAAAAAGCCTATAACAACAGACCCTGTGGAATCTGAGCTAATGCTGGGATTTATCTTATGTAACATTTTGTCTTTGAATCAGTGCTGAGAAAACAAACAATACGTCCCTATTTACCCCCCTATGGTTTTGAAATAATTTACTCTGGAGGATAGACTTTGACTTTTTGGTGGCCCTTGTTGATTTAAAAACCTTGATTTAATCTTATTTAGTCTCATAAAGTGTAGTAAAAGAAAACAAGTTACTGGGTTAGATAATGAAATGTTTTAGTCCCAGACTTTGGTGACACTTATAGTAAATTTCAGCTCAAAGGAATGACCTTGCACCCTCTCCCACCCAACAAGTTCAAAAGTGTCAGGCATCAGTTAGTTTGTACCAACACAATCTTCAGCCAAATTCTGAAATTTGGGTATGCACCCTATGTGAACAAAGCACTTCTCCGAATCTGCCAAAAACCTGGTGGAACCCGTTTGTCACATGATTGACCTACATTAGGCAGTTCTAGTTTGTGTAAGTAAACCAATAACGAAGGTATTTTTAAATTTACTCCAACATTGTGTATAAAGATGTTTAACACCAAGTCAGACAGACAGAAAAATGTCACATCGACTCACCATCTACAGGTCGATTATCCTTAAAAAGCATCAAAATTGGATTTTGGGACCGACTCCAACAACTCACCTCATTGTTTGGACACAAAAAAAGTTAAGACAAAATAGGGCCCCAAAATATTTACAATATGCATAAAACCTATTTTAATACAACCTTGTTCTACCACATGGATTTCTAGCATCAACTTGTGTTTATGTGATTTGTTTTGGAGGGTTTATAAAATAGTTTCTAGATACGACTCTAGATTTAGGACTAATAAATAATCTATAATAATCTCCAACAATAAATGGCAGAAAACAGAAAAATGTCATAGGTCTGAATATCTTGGTTTATTGTGTGCAGAAGTTTATGACTACAGCAGAGTTGGCTCTGATCCAACTACAAATGGTGTTTAATTTATAATTACAAGGCTTAAAATCCTTTTATAGCAACATTTTGATCAACAAACAAAACAAAAAAACTGCAAGTGTGTATTTTGGTGAAAGTCACACCATAAAGAAGAAGAATAATTAATCAGAACCTTAGCTGCGACAAATATCTGCTTTCCAGATAAAAAAAGAACTGGCATCAAAGTAATAATTACAGTATAAAATCAGAAAATAAATCCTTAGAAATTTCTGTCTTTTATTCCCATTTCAATACAGTCAGGACATTGTCATTTATTAAACAAAAAAGATTTACAATCACAGGGGGACAGAAGAACATGTGTTTATATTAATAGTTTTACATTTTGGTAACATTATTTACAAAAAGAGGCGTAGGATCACGTGACCAAATATACAAAAGTTGAAAATTAAAAATATTTACAAAATGTTTGATGGTCAAACTCAGCCACAAAGCCCAATGTTTTGCCCGTAATTGTTATATTTATTGGAACCTGAACTTCAAAGAAAGTGGTATCATTCAAGCCAGATGGAGAAACTGAGGCAAAAACTAGGTTTCATTTTCAAAATAAGTTGTTCTTTTTGTAACAGTGGTGGGTTGACTTCAACACTCTCTCCCATGCTGATGTTCTGTAAGCTGGATTCACATGCAGATTGCTCTCACTCTACAATAGAGGCTTGTTAGTGAAACTGACTGGGTATCAGGAGAGCCACCCCTTCAGGACAAGACCTACACCTCAAGAATAAGGGAATAAGAATAAGGGACACTCTTTTGAGGACCAAAATATTAATATAGAGCATCAGGCCTGATACCCAGTCAGTTTCACTCCAATCAGGACCTGCATTCATGTGACCAGAGTTAATCTGCAGTGAATCCAGCTTACAGAACAGCTCAGCTTTAAAAGCTCAAACTCCACCCTCTGTTTTTTGAATTGAGAAAGCACCTCAGATGAGAAGCGAAACGTCTTCAACTACAGAATAGAAGTCCAGTTGTTTTTGTTTTTAACCTTTTTTGGATTTACCATGTCCTGGATGACTGAGAATCTACACCAGCATACGTCCAGCGTTTAAGTATTTTGTGAAAAGTCAAGGTTGTAGACCAGATGGATGTCACCGCGTGAATTATTTGTTTTGCTTTATATTAAACCCACAAAACTATCAAGTTGGGATTTCGCTGCTTTTTTAGCCACAGCAACTCAACAGAAAAGCCAGAAGTACTGTGTGGAACAAACAGACTGTCTCCTCCATGGTTTCACAGGTTGATGGTTGTTGGCAGAAGATACTGGACACAACACAAACCCTTTGTATTACACTTTGGCCACTCTATTTGCTTGGCTTCCAGGATTTAGAGCAGGTTTCAGGTTCAGTGCCTTCATGACAGCGCTTCTGAGTAGACCGTCTTCTTTCTGCAATAAAACATGACACAGATCTGAGACACATTTGCAATCACACAGCTTTCACTTTTTTGATCAGAATCAAAAAGGCTATTGTTTATTTTACAATGTAGAAACCAGGATTAAAGGCATGTTATTGTTTTTATATCTAATTTTGGCAGCTAAAACAGCAGAAGTGATGTGTTGTAATGAAGCCAAAACTTTATACTGCAGTTCTAAACAACTCAGAGATCCTGCAGGTCAGATTTTAGATATAATGCTGGACACAGACCAAGTCTCAAGGGTAGTGGATTTAGCCAAGAATGTGATTATTATTATTCCATAACCAAAATATCATCTTACAAACATATACCTGTTTGAGATGATCCCTCCTTCACTGCGAAGTCTTCGGAGGACCCTCCTGGACCTTGACCTGTACTCGTGTTGACTCCTCCAGCTTTACTGACACTGCTGCTGACATTTACTGGTACTGCTGCTAGAAGGCCTGAAAGATAAAGTATTTCGAGTTGATTCACCAGGTACAAAATTTAATATAAAGAAAAAAAAAATCCTACTCTGCAGGCATATTCTGACAACGTTAAAATGATTCTTTAGCTCTGAAACAAACATGAATATCTGGCAGTTACACTAATGATAATTTGCATACTAATTACTGCAGACATGATTCGCTACAATTTTCTCTCCTCAGGGGTCGAAACACCACAGTATCAAAAAGCTGTAAAACTAAAGCACAATCAAAACCTTGAACTGAAATTGTGGTTTGATTTGGAGCAGCTGACACAAACATGCATTAAGAAGAACCTGCAGAGAAGAAAATTAATGTTTTTTTTCTGTTAAATAACTATTAACCTTTATTGCCCTTTAATTCACATTTACTTTCTACAAGATTTCTTTATATCAATTACCAATCATTAGTTTATGTAACACTTAATTAGCATGCGGGTGATGTCTTTACCCAGTCCTCTGTAGCAGGAAAGCTGCTGGTAAATCTGCTTCATCCTCTCAATGTTGATGCGGCTGGCCTCGGCATGGTTCACCATGGGTTTGGGGTAGTGGGTTCCTATGATACACTTGGACGCCTTCTGCACTTCCTGGGGAGCATTCCAAGGATCATAAATGTATTTGGCAGGAAAACCCCTCAATGCAGGTAAATAACGCCTGGTAAAAAGAAAAAAAAAAACAAGAGAAAGAAGACAGATGTGAGAAACAAAACTGAGAACTTCTGGAGTCATTACAAAAACAAGGTATATGTCCACCAGACCATGTGAAAGCTAAAGGGATTATAGAGAAGTTGTTTAACTTCATTCATGGTAACTTTTTGAGAAGTCGTTTACTTTTTACTGTTTTCGTTTGAAAAATAGTAACACAAACTCTGGTGTTAAGCCTGATCCAGGTCACCTTCAATGCCAAACTTGGTTTGTGCTGATCAGATGCACATTATCTTATTGATAGTGTGCAAGAGGTTTACACTTATTGCACTTTAGTTTTATTTCAAACATTTGATGTTTGAAAACCTTGATTTGTTGCTGCTATAAGAGCCAGTATACTTGATTTGTGCTGATCAGATGAAGCAGCCCTTTGTATTTTATTTGGAGAGGGGTGGTGTTAGAGAAGTTTACCCTTCATGAGTATCTGTCATGGATTTAATAAATACTGACAGTCAATTTGAAACCCGTCCAGCTGCGTACCTCAAGTTGCCTTTTGTGACACACATGGATACATTCGTACACATCATACTTGCCTGTAGAGAGGCGTTTATTACAGACTCATATAATATCAACAATAATGATAATAATATTATTAAAGCAAACAGAGCTCTGGCATCGGAATAATATCGGTAAAGGCAGATTCGGTAATTGGAATCAGATCGGAAGTGAAAAAAATGTGGATCGGTGCATCCCAATTTTAGTACCATACCGTGAGACATTCCACATTTTTATGAATGTAGTAGTGACTACAAAACATCTAAAACAACTATATATTTTATGCAATCTTAATGAAACTATGGTAAATTCCTTCCCCCATGTGAGGCCTTAAAGTACAAGTGGACCATGAGATTGTATTTTCCCCATTTAACAGACCGTGGGAAACACAAACAGCAGAAAAACTCTCAAATCATAAAAGATCCTTTTTAAAACGCTCTCATGTGAGGCACATGAAAGTAAAGACTGACCGTATGTAGTCGCCGCTGGGGTCTGTGCGTCGACCAAAGCCCACAGGGCAGTAGCAGTGAAAAAACTGCTGGAAAAATGAACTGCAGGAGAGCCACATCCAGCTGCCAGCATTTACACTCCAGTCTGCATCAAGTAGCAACTCTTCAAAAACCTGCATGAATGAAAATCATCTTAAAGACCAGAGAACACACGTGGCCAAAGCGACAGCATAGCAATTACCTCTCTTTGTTTATTCTAACCTCTCTATTCCTACCTTCATGCCTTCTTCCCAGCTGATCCAGAGGTCTCCCCTGGTCAGAAAACAAGCCACAGCGTGCCGAGCCAAATGGTGGATCCATCCCTCCTGCCTCAGCTGGGTCATAATGGCGTCAATCCATGGGTAACCTGTCCGCCCCTCTGCCCACTTAGCCAGTGCCTCAGGGTTTCGGTCCCAGGGGATCTGTAGACACACAGGGTTTCCCTCCATCTTGTCAAAGCAGGAGTTGTTGGTGGCTGTTGTATAGAAGAATTCCCTCCACAACAGTTGGCCGTACAGGGACAGCGGTGGGGTGCTGTTCTTCTTGACCTGATGAAGACAAAATGAGTGAAGAGTTTTATCATTTGTAGTACAAACTAATAAAAAGGAAAAAGATTTTAAAAATCTTGAACATTTTAAACAATTATAATAAAGCTTATAAATGACTTACAGACATGAACATAATTAGACGAATGCATTTCACAAGGAAAAAAAGAAAGTCCTAAAACACATTGCTACAATTTGATTTTAAAGGGCCACTTTATACCTTTCTGTACAGATCGGTAAGTTTGAAGTAGAAGAGACGACAGGAGAGACATCCAAAGCACAGATAGGGGCTGAGGCCTGTGGGACTGGCCAGCAGGGAGTTGGCGTTCATACGTGGACGCTCAAAGTTTGCCACCCATGCCTGTCAAAAGATAATACAGGCATGACAATTTTTAACAACCATCAGTCAGAAGCTGAGGCTTAAGAGTTAAAGCAATAACAATACTGCAAACAGCAGGATAGACAAATGGTTAAAAACAACAGACAACTGCAAGAACACTAATTCAGTTCTAGCGATATTTACATGCCTTCAGGCTTGATTTAAGTTTCCCGTTGAGAAATTTTACCAGTCATATCTTGTTATATACATGTTGTGTTAACCACTCATTGTTTTCTTGCAAAGATAAATTTGAGCTCTAAAGTACAAGTTTGCAAAAGAAGAGGAAATGCAAATGTTGATGTGACTGTATTAATTAAGAAATGCAACAATATTCCAATAACAAATAATAACTTATGGCAAAGATTTTGCAAACAAAAGTTATCTGTCTTACAGAAAACTGTTACATCTCTCTTGTGCATGTAGATCATTTGTTGAAAGCAGAATGTTAATGTCAGTGTGGGAAAAAAAAAAAGTGTTTAACCTGAATAAACATTACCAGAGACTGATAATGATAATTAAAACCATTGCTCATAATTGTAAAACAGTAACATAAGGGAAGTCATTAGTGTCATAAAAGCTGGATGTAATGACAACATTCAGTTTGTATTTTGTGTTTACACAGAGCAGTAAATTTTACCTTTCTCTCCAGATGTCGCTCCAGTCTCATGAGGGCTTCTGTTTCTCCACCTGGCCAGACTGCTGTGGTGAGACCATCTGTCTCGAAACCTGTCAGATAAACAGTGTTGTTATGGCCCCGCCTTCAACATTGTGGCATTACAGCTAGCATTTACATAATACACCCACCCTGGGACCAGTGCAATAAAGTGGGGTCAACATATCAGGATAGGTTTTCATTATCAAGCTTAATTAATCCTAAAAACAGGTCTTATTGCGCCTGCCACGATTCTGGATATTAACTTAAGTCAACCCGTGTTTCTGGTTTTGGATATGTGCAGGTTTATGTAAAAATCTCAGCGATGACATCAAATATACCACACTTACTTATCTAGAAGTGAATAATTTCAACCAAAACAACAATATCACTGTTATATAATTAAAGCTAAACTTGGTGATCTTGTGTATTTTGTCTAATTAATGTGCTGCAAGTGTAGCCTATTCTCAAGGCATGTTTTAGAAGGATTCAACAATGGCTGTTTTATAAGCATTTTGCTTTAAATGAAAGGACAAATAAAAATAACATTTAGACCACTAAGTAGTAAAATTCTAAGAGAATATGAGGTTCTAAAAAAAAAAAAAAAAAATGTAGTAAAGGGATTTAAAAGTTGAAGTTATTTTACAAGATTAGTGTGGATCAATATGAACTGAGACATTATCCTGCACATTCATGCACTCAAAGCACTTTCTTAATTTCATTGATAAAAAAGATAACAGGAAGATGCTTTACAGTAATAAAACCTAAGACATCCTTTCTGATGAGAAATCATCCCAAAAAACTCTTTGGGTCGAGTTAAACCAAAACAACTTCATTTTAAAAGACAACAGAGAAGACAATCTACCATTGTCCTACTGTACTATTGTTTCTTTACATTTTTCTTATTCTTTCTCAGAGAACTGGTTAGTCAGGAAACAGTGCTTTCACAGGTGTAGATCTCTTCCTCATACTTGACCTGCCATGAACTAGGTTACATTTCCAGCTTGAGATGTTACAGTGACACACCCACATAAAAAAATGAACCAGCTTTGTGTCCCTGAAAACAAGGAGAACCTGAACTGACTTCGTTAATACACCAATCAGGCGCGGACGGTCCATAAAGTCAGGTGGGCCACAGCCCCACCAAAAAGTATTAATAAAAATTCATCTGCCCCACAAAGTAGTTCCTCCTAATGAACAATGCAAATGACTTACTTAACTTGCTGTGTATTGTTTTGTTCTGTGTTTTTTAACTATTTTGACAATTTTAAATGAAATTTAAAACGTTTTGTTGTGATTCACTCAGTTTTTTCACTTATTTGCAGTTATAGGGCGAACACCTGTCGGCAGTGACTGCAGGGCAGCTCCAACAGAGTCTCACTGGGGCGCAAAATATTCTGCCCTGTGGTCACATTCTGCTGGTTTTAGCTCAGTGATACGACCACTACTAAAGTTACACCTCGTGATCTTATTTAATGCAGGAATAATCCAACAGTGGAGATTTTCTGTTTAAAAATCCATTTATGAGACTAAAATTAGAAGATAAATTATCAGTCAGCTGCTTGGAGCAGGTGGATCTTATTGATCAATTATGTGGCGTCCTACAGTGTGAATCTGTTGTAGCTCAGTCGTCATTTCAGTGGTTTAGTAATCTCGAAGCTGTAAGTTCAAGCCTAGGTGTGGGCTGTACTCAAAGGGTTTAATATATAAAATGCCAGCTTTACCCAGTTAAAATTGAAAATACTCCTGTTTCGGGTGGATGTGCATGCAGGAGGCGTCTGTTACCCTCCGTGGGGAGGGTGATAAAAGGCAACAACTTTGTGCACAAAAAAAAAGAATAAAATGAATATTAAGCAACACATAGCCTATCTTTTTGTCACAGAAAACGTAATGCTAATTGTAACATTTGTGTGGTTATTGATTCAGGAAATAAATGTCCGCCCCACTCAAATTTATGTTCAGGAGCTGCTACTGACACCAATCCTGCTTTAGGCTACTAGTGGTTTATAAATATGTGCTGAACCAACCACAAAAAAAAAATCATAAATATAGAAAATGCTCACCAAGCTCTTCCAGGGAAGGAACTCCAAACTTGTCATCATGATCATCTTTGATGGGAGTGATGCAGTTTTCAAGGATCTCAGATGTGATTGTCTCTGCTAGGAGCTCCACAGCATCCATTTGGTTGATTAGCCCCTGGAAACGCTTGTATGTGAGGGGAGGCTGGCCGCCGTTGAGTTCGATAATCCTTTAAAGACAGGAACATGCATTAAAAGGAAGCCTCTACACAGAATACACAGTATATGAAGGTACAGTAACTCACTTGTCCAGATCGTAGAGTGTGTGTGAAATCCGAACCATCACCTCTACACCCGCCTCACTGGCAAGTTTTTGGATGGCAGCGTCACGTTCCTTACCAAATGGCTCAGAGTCGTATTCATAAGATAAACGCCCAATCTGCCATTCCTGAAAAACAAAGGAACAGATACACAGCCAGTTATAGACATGTGTGTTATACTTTAATATTTAGAGTCACTCACAAAGTATTTAAATAAAACTTGACTATATTTAATCTAGAAATGCAAAAATAATCTAATAAAATATCACAGAACAGTTGCATCATGGCACAAAAAAAGCAAAGTACACATGAAATCATGCAATGATTTTTTTTTTATTATTTTGCTAGAATTTTTGATATTCAAAAAACTTAAAAAACTGATTTATATACTATATCCTCATTGAGTATTTCACAATTATTTCAATGCCGCCATTGAGTATTTATGTAAATGTGCAACGTGTGGATGACGAGTTCTAAAATACTTTATAAATATAAAAAAAAAAAAAACATCTTT
>JAOXNZ010000012.1:22496363-22509828 GCA_028566095.1 Kryptolebias brasiliensis | reverse complement strand
AAACATCTTTCTTACAGACCATTTTTTAAAAAGACGGGGTATTTCCTGTTTTTTTTCCTAAGATTCTGCATACGTTAAAGTGCTTCTTAATCAGTTTTTTTCTCTCTACTTCATCACTCATACCTTAAAAAGACGAGGGAAGACATCTGTAGGTTGGCCTCTGATGACAAATAAACGTGAGTTGAGTTTGCGCAGACTTGCATCAAGATCTTCTAAACAATGCAGCAAAAACCTGGGAATACAGAGGGAACAAAACATTAAATGAACACGTTGTGACATGCATCTATTACAATTACACAAAATACAATCAAGATTACAAATACAGATAGCTGATTTGATTTGAATAAACACTTAATTTCTCAAGTATGTTTCATCTGAATTACAATAAAAATAAAAACACAGCTAATGACCCAGACTGAAGGTCTAAACTGATACGAGATGAACTGCTGCTTTAGTAAGAAGCTTTTCCTTTAAATCAAGCGTGGCAAGTTAGGCAGTAACTAAATGAATAAATAATAATCTACTCTTGTAAGGCAAAGTGTCCACAGCATTGCGAAAAGAAAATGATAGAAGTTTTACCAAAAAAAAAAAAAAGGCATAGAAACAGAGGTTTTACAGCTGAGTAAAGGAGATGGTTGAACAGCCTGATGTGCGCGAATTTAATGTCCGTTAGGCTGAGTGGTCACGTAATGAGAATAAAAACACACTGACCCAGTTTCCCAGCCATTCATTCAAAAATGAACACCAGAAAGAGTAAGAAAGAAAAATAACTTATTGCCATGGTGTTTGGGCAGCAAAATTACTGCATGGAGCTTTCAGCAGGAACTGAATGGTCTGTTTTATTTTAGAACAAATGACTTGACTTTAAACGAACAGTCTTGTGAATTCAAGGGGAGGTACACTGAAACAACACTGGTACTATAATTTACCAAGTAGCCCTGGACTGAATCAGGAAAAACTTTTACAATTTTCAGACTGAATGTCTTTTTTTAACATGTCTTTCTTCATAAATGCAGTCGATTGGCTAACTGATCCAGCTATGCCAAAGGCTAAGATCACAAAGGGATCGAGATCAGAATTAGTCTACTTGTCAATAATGTAGATTCTAAATATAAGTGCCATTATTATTATTATTATTAACAGTCATCAGGGAGCCTCAAACCTTGTAAATAAATGGATGATTTCCACAGAAAACCTGTTTTTGCACCATGTTCTGCGTCATCTTTGCTGTAATAAGACACCCCCTTCCTGCTGGAAGAGAACATCAGCAGCAGGAAATCTCCTGCTGTTAAAAAGCTGCGTGAACAGTAGCTAATTGTCAGTATATGTTTTTCCAAACTTTTTTCCCCTTAAACTTCTAAAGAGATGTTCGTGTAACATTTTCCAGTCTAATGAACATCCAGAAGTTTATTCTTTTATATGAAATATGGCCTGTTTCAGTGGAGTAAAAGCTAGTATATTGCCTGCTCTGATAAAAGTATAAACACTCACGCATGACCAAAAGATATAGTAATATAGATAGGAAATACAACATATTTAATGTTGTATAATGTAACAATTTCTTCCTGTTCATCTATGTGAATGACTGGATGAAACAGATTCCTCCCTGATGGTCAGGAGGACTAACAGGTGGTTGTTTGCAGTCAACCGCCCACTCTCCTCACGAGTACAGCTGTGTGATGATTTCCTCCCTGCCTGGTAAGGTCAACAATTATCTCCCTGGCTTAACGAATACTGAAGCACAGGCTGTTCTCTGTACATCAGGGTTATAAACAGATTGTCTCTCTGACTCATCATAGTTGTGAATGAAGCTTAATATAATATAATCAGAACATATTAGGAAGCTGTTTGTTTTATGTGGACCTACACAGTCATCTGTGCAAACAAACAACAAAGCACGCAATCTTGGGGGACACAGGTTATGAAGATTTGTAACTTAAATTCAGTTGCAAGTGGCGTAGTGAAGTGTGAGATTTTAGATGTTCTTCACTAGTTGTTTTTTTTTTTTTGGATAATGGTACGAACTGCTGAACTGTAATCGATGTATGTAACTGGAAAATTGGGGTTAGCCCAGTGAAAAAGAAGATGTTGTGCATGTTGTAAACTTTTATGGAGAAAGTCTGAGATTAACCTTATGTGTGCATAGAAACACACAAACAATTTTAATGTTGAGTTTAGTCACTCTTAGTTTTTGTTGGAATTTTTCTGCATAAAATTCTGCTGTGTATTATAATAAAAGCTACCTAGATTAGTTTGTTTGATGCCTTTTTAAAATAGAAATAAACCCTAATCTAAATAGTTTACAGTATGGCTATTCAACTAAGTTGCTCGGGGGGGCGCAACAGTTACTGAAAGCCAACAGCTCAGGGGCCGCACATCAGGCAATTATTGTCATTACATGAATTTAATTTAAAATTTAAAGTCCAGGGCTATTCAACTGGAGGGCCACCAGCTGAATAGCGCTGGTCGAGGAAAAATGGCCTTAACTTGGTTTAAAAAGTAAAGTTTAACTCATGTTTTAACCTGCTGATCAAACAATCATATTTAACTCAGATTTTACCATAAAAGGTAGGACTTGGATATTTGCCAACCTTCACTTTAATAGTTTTATTTGCTTTATTAGATATAGGGGTTTGTTCAAAGATGTGTACCATTCACAAAACAGCAGCTAGTGTTTACCATTTCATTAGGTTATTTCAGTTCAAATATTATATAGTGGGAATTTAGTTTTCCCTTAAATGCTATGACAATTTATCATTGCTGATTACCAAATAAGTGCAATCATGCATTGCCAATGACCTTGACAGAGGTAGGTTTCAGCAACAGGTGAATATTTTTGAGTTTCAGAAGATATTCAGAATTTCCGTAAAAGATTGCTAATGTTAGTTGAAAACAAAGGTTAGGAATATTAACTGTTTTCTAATGCAGCTTTTACAAAAACCCTGATGAGTTTGAATTACATTAACCCACAAACAACCCTTTAACAATGTAGAAATTGTGTTTGAATTGCCTACATTTTCTTATCACTGAACATCACAGATTAAATATAGACAGACTGTTTGGATTTGATGTTGTACCTGTCTGAAATTATTTCAGTTTGTTAATATTCTGAATACAGATGGTTGTTTAGGTAAATCTTCAATAAATCAGTTTGATTTTTTCGAGGTACATTCTTATACACAAATAAACATCCACTCACTTTCAGTCAGGGTAAAATCATTTCTGGCTGCACTGACTGGGACGATTACAGGACTGGTCAGCCTCATATTAAACACAGTCTACCAGATTTAGGTTTGAAGTCCAGGAACAAAACATGTTCCCATTTAATCTCCTACCTCCATCTGCTGATGCCCACATTGGAGGAACCAGCAAACCAGGGGTCCAGGATGTAGATGCAACGCATGGTGTCCGCTCCCCGGATAGAGTCCCTCAGAGCTGGGTTGTCGTGCAGCCTGAGTCCCTTCCTGAACCAATGGATGGTGTTCACCACCATGATGTCGCCTGTGTGTTCTTCTGCACGATGTGGAGGTAGAGGATACCCCTCTACCAAAACAACAAAACTCTCTGACGCTGTTCTGTCAAACAAAAGGTCACAAGCTTTCGAGTAGCTTGTTCAGGGACTGTCCGAGCTTAACCTTGCTCCATTTATCCACAAAGTTCTGTAAAAAAAAAAAAAAGCACAAATCTTGTCAAGGTTGCTGCTATGGACGAAGTGAAAACAACTGCCCCCAAAAAGACAAGCCGCAGCTAGAACAAAATTACAACCAGCAGCCAGACGAGTAACGAAGCTCAACCAACCCGTTTGTCTCTAAAGTTAACCCACACAAACTTAAACCGAACTCCATTAAACGATTAAAAAAACTGAATATTTTACCACGCTGTTAACCCGACTAGGCAAGATGTCCCCTCTAACAACATCCCCAACCTCACTGACGCCGAGGAAGGAACACAGGGCTCTGATTGGCCAACGTCAGCCGTTGTATAACATTTTCTCAGTCACGTTTCCGTAATGCGTTGTTATTATCTCTGCTTACGCAGCCTCTGTTGCCGTTTCAAACCCCTCGAACTCGGAGTTTTCGATTACAGTTTCGTCGCAGGTCGCATGGAGAGTGAAAAAACCCTCAATGCAAGCGAGGAAAGTTGCCTTTTGGAGCAGCTAATCGGAGTCCCGGGTAAAGAGTTATGCGTAGTGCCCAGAAGTACCCGGATGATCACGTGCCTCGCGGCGTGGCGGCTCCTTCGATAACGGTTGCGTTCGATTTGACGCGCGGCGCGCACCGTTACAGGGCGGCCGCTCCGTTCTCTCGGTCAGAACCAGTCCCCGCCCACCCGCGGCCGCGATAATCTAAAACCAAGGCGAGTCACGATAAATTACGTAAAACTGTTGTGACGCGAGATCTACTGCAGGCGTGTACAGCTCGTGCTTCTCTGATTTAGATCAAGTGTTCCTGACATTAAGTAGGCAAAAACATAAACAAAACAAAACATGAGCTTTTTTCCCCGCAGCAATGACTCACCCACATTTACTCCACATAATAAATTAATTTAACCTGTGTTAGAATGTATATACAGTAATCAGAAATGTCATGCAGTTTTGATTTGTTACCTAAATAACTTTATAATCAGACTTTTTTTTAGAATTAAAACCTCACAGGTCAGATTACAAATGTATACCAGATTAAACTACATGTGATCCGTATTTGCACCTTCCATACACTGTTCTGTATAGTTTTTTTTTAATAATTCAGTTTTGACTCTAAGTAAAACCCAGAAATGAGTCAAACTGGCTCAATAATTCTCAACTGGCTCGTTGGCACGTAAATACAGTGTAGCCTATATTTACCACTAGATGGCAGTATGAACAAAGAATGCATTTAAGAGGCTGTATAATTTATATTTTTTCTAAATTTATGCCAGCGTAAATGAAAGAGAAAAAAAAAACATTTCAGTAGTTTAAGTTGGAACTGAAAATTGATGATAAAGGTGTCAAGCAAAGATCAACTGTTATTCTTATTTTTCAATTAAAATCTTGCTCGCTGTGCAGAAATATCAGGTGAGTAAAAAACACGAGATCATATGAAAAATCCAATGTTAAAAAGTATTGTAAATATAAAACAATAAAAAATAAATTAATGAAAAGATGGTGACAGGGCTATAGGTGTGTTTCTGACTGCATCAGTGCACAAATTTAAGCAACGTTTTTTAAAATATATTATTAAAATACAGAATACCATTTGATCTTCACTTAATTACCATTCAAAAAGAATCAGTGAAACATAAACAGCCTTAAGAGTGATGAAGATTGAGGTTCTGCATCAGATTTTTAGAGATAAGCTGCTTGACTCCCAAAGTTGCAAGATTCAGTTTAATCCTCACATGATTTGGTAAATTAAAACATTACATCAACATATTTAATACCATTTTCTCCTTTTCACATTGTTTTCATCGTTCAGTAAACTGTGGGTGGGTGCCTCCACCCCTGCCAGCCCGCACCTCCACTTCACACCTACCCTACCAGTCAGACACCGAGGCCAGATTTGGCACCCAGGCGCAATTTGGTGATGATTGAGTTAAACGGTGTCCCAAAAATACTCTTGAACAGTTAGTTAAAGTGTCATTTGGCTGCAGAACACCAGGGTTCACTGTTGCTCCGGAAAGACTCCAAGCTGCTGTCAAATGCAGATACTTTCTATCTGCAGTGGGAACTCAGACTCAGTGTTTGCTCTCAGTGTAAACAGGATTTTATTCTGCAGAGCTGACCTTAACATTTTACATTATCTGCACTAAAATGTTGGTTTTTTTTAAATCAGTGGTTCTTTGCAGTTTAATTGAACCACCTCACTCCTCTGAACTTTGTGCCTCTGCAGAGGAAACATGAAGAAGTTGGAGCCTGTGTAATCCAGCAAATGTCCTTGGTAGTATTTCAGATCTTTTCAATGAGTTCTCCTCCAGAGCAACAGGGATACATTATGCATGCAATCTATTATTAATGCTCTTGAGTCATGTTACTATCAGACATGGGCCCTTTATCTGAAAAGTCTGATACCCTCACGGACGTGGACACAGGCAGAGTCAGCATCTGCTTCTATATCATGTGATTTGTTATTTTATTCACTCAAATTCATATGTTTTATTATTGTATATATATATTCACAATATTTGGTTATGTTTCTGCAAATACTTGTTTTCTTTTTTGTCCCTAAATTGCACACCACGGAGAACAAACACTTTAATTCTTGGCTTTTTTATTTTTATCTTGCAGCTACATCAATGAGCCACTTTATTGATCGTTTAAAGTGATCCAATTAAAACTCTTGGCTGTTTCTTCCCGAGAGTCCATTGGCTGCCAGCTGCTCTCGGTTCTCCAGGGCCCCTCCTCCATCTGTCAGGCACTGCGTTGGTCCCGCACTCTGAGACTGTTGATGAGCTGAAGTAAAACAAAAAAAAATACTGCAATCCAACTTTGTGCGTCAGGCTCGGATGGAGACTTTTCTTTGGGAAAACGGCGAACTTAGTGAGCAGATTTCTTTGTTTCCAGACTTCAGTATCTTTAAACATTTCCTCCACTTTTCCCCACTAAGCTCTCCTTTACAGTATGAAGTGCAGTTATGGCTCGGAGTAGCAAGTCAGTCGCGCGGACCCTGGAGGATTTGACGCTCGACTCGGGTTATGGTGGAGCCGCGGACTCCTTCAGATCTTCCAGCGCGTCGCTGTGCTGCTCAGAGGCACATGGGGGGACTTACTGGCATCTAACCGACTCCATGCACAGTCGCCACAACAGTCTGGACACGGTTAACACGGTCCTGGTCGAAGACGCCGAGATCCTGGAGTGCAGCGGTCAGTGCGCGAAACTACCCGAGCTTGAAGATGTGCCGTGGAGCCTCGGGGAAGTGGCGAGCGCACTGAGCAGGGACGAGGAGATGAGCCTGCCGACCCCTCCGCAGGACGTCCTGCTTCGGCTCTCGGTGCTGGTCAGCCGCGTCCTGGTCCGGCTCGCCAAGGAGGCGCAGCGCCTGAGTTTGCGCTACGGCAAATGCACCAGGTACGAGGTCCAAAGTGCCACGAAGATCGTCCTGTCGTGGACGGTGTCGCTGCGCTGCGTCGGCGCGGCCGTCAGTGCCTTGTCCCTGTACAACATGAGCACGGAGGAGGACAAGTTCTGCCGGGGCAAGTCGGCGCGCTGCGGACTCGTCTTCAACGTGGGGAAGTTCTTCAGGTGGATGGTGGACAGCAGGGTGGCGGTCAGGATCCACGAGCACGCGGCCATCTACCTCGCTGCCCTCATGGAGAGCCTGTTCCGCGAGGTGTACGCGCGGCTGCTGCGCAGTGCGCTGCTGGAGCCCGACAACGGGATCCCCAAGTTCACCGTGGAGACCCTGGAGCAGGCGGTCAGAGGGGATGCAGAGATATGGGGGTCTCTGCAGCCCTGGCAACACCTGATCTGTGGCAAGAATGCCAGCGGTGAGTTGAAACAAACAACCCGACAGTCGGCGCAACAGGGTGTTTCTCCACTTGGCACACATTTCCCACATTCCTGCACAGCACAAACTCACAACTTAATTCCAAATTTACACCATTAAGTGATGCAAAACAGCTATTTAACTCTGATTCACCTGCTGCCAGATTTTTTGTTTCAGTTACTTCTAGAGATCCACCGATGGGCTTTTCTTTGGCCGATCCCGATGCCGATTTTTAGAAACCACGGCAGTCATGGTTGACATACATTAGATTTTTAAAAATTTTGGTCAATATGTATTTTTCATTTAACAAAAGGTAACAATAGTTGCTTACCTCAAATAATTATATATTTAAATGTACTCATTCTAATGTTATGAAGACCAGGCAAAATAAATAACTAAAAAAATAAAGCAAGAAGCAAAATCTGCACATTTTTTCCCACATAACAATGGTTATTATGTCCTTAAATTTGAAATTTGCGAACTACTGCCAACTACTATATGCATTTGTTTACCTGCAAAAACAGCCAAAGTGAATGAAAATAGTTAAACAATGGAAACATCCACAGAAGAGCCATTTGGGATGGAGAAGTCTGACAATTTTGAAGTGTTGATACATATTATCGTTCAGATTTGTTGAGTAGAATTAGCAGATAAAGGTGTTTTATTTACATTGAGTGTGTACTCATATTTCAAATTTGCATATACATACATCTGGAATACTACAGGGGTAAACTCTTTCAACTGCACCGTTTGATATAGTTCAAGATAACCTTTTTTAAGTTTCATTTCATACTTTGCAATGAGTACCTTTAACAACCCTTATAAGACTTTGTACACTTAAAAAAATAACATAAAGAGGAGCATTCTCACTTAAAAACACTTAATTATGGGCTACAGTTTGCTTGTTGTAGCAGCTGCTGCTGCATCTTCATTTTTCTTCCTGATAATTGATTAAATATATAAAGGCACGGCTGATTGCCAATGTTTTTTAAGCGGCCAATATCATCCGATTAAAATTAATCTCTCTCTAATTTCTTCCTCATTCAGTAACTGTGACCTTTAACTTTCATTCATGCAGCTGCAGCAATGCCTTTCAATCTACGGCTGCAGGATGATTCTCTCCTGGCTTCATCACCTCTTCTATTCTCCAAGCAGTGTTAGCCAAAGCTGCAATAGTTTCCAATCTTTTACTGCATGCAGCTGTTTTTTAATGTGCAGTGACAAGGATGGGTGCAATATCCTCAGGTTTAGTGACTCACTCAGAGAGCTTTCATTGAAAAGGCCCCTCCCTGCTGGTTTCCTTTAGCAGTGATGCCCTGCAGAAGAGAATTTCTTTTTTTCCATTCAAAGAAAGAGGAGGTTTCTCACTCATTCCTGTGCACATTTGCTGACTCTGCTCCAGAGGAATTTCCCGAGCAGTTTACATGTTTATTTTAGCACCGAGAGACACGTTTAGTTATTTTCTCGAATGAGTTATGGACAAGTAATCAGGCTTCACTCCTACTTAACCATCAATACATCACTCAAACTCTTGCCCCTGTTTTGATGGATACAGTTTAAGTGCTGTTGTGGCTCCTCTTGCAATAGGTTTACATAATAATAAAAAAAGCCTTGGGGGACTTGTGTGCTGTTGTGCATTATGCAGAGTGATGTAAATAAAACAGAGTTACGAAGTGAGGGAAAGAGAGTGAGACAATCAGAGGAAAGACTGATACTGCTGATGAATCCTTATGAGAAGCCTGCTATTGTGATACTTTAACTATTTTACATGCCGGTTGTTTTGCTTTTTCCATGTCTAATTGCTCTAAGCAGGTTGAGTGGCTGGATTCAGACATGAATGCTGCATTCATGTTTATATTCTGACACGAAACGCCAACACTGGTGTCGTGCAGTTTTTAAAAATGAATGCAGCAGAAAGTCAGAGTACGAGCACCTTCTGTGCTGCCTTGAATTATCAGTCACTCTGCAGTCAGCGTGGCATGCAGAGAAGCTCCAGCTGTGGAAAGGTGTGGGGAACATTCACTGCTGCATTAGATCAACGAACAGAATCAGATGCAGGTAAAACATCTGGAGCATGTGGCACACTGACAAAATGCTCAAGGCTTGGAGAGTGACAGCTGTGTCACTTTCCAAGTCATTGCTTTCTTTCTGATAGTTTCAATAAAATTTGATCAGTAGACACATGAACACACATGCAGATACGGGCAAAAAACATTCGCCTTTCGGTTGTGGATGATAATCAGAGCTGCAGCAACAGGTGGCAGAAAAAATTACGGCCAGTATATTTACTGGATAGCTTGCTATTTATACAGACTGAAAGTGAGATTTTTGTACTTGGGAAAAAAAAACATTTTAACAGTGTAACTTTCACAGGTTACTTCTGTTTACCACATTTAGTCAGACTGTTTATAAAGAGCAGTTATTGCAGGTTAAATAAGGTGGCGTTACTTTGTTGACAAGTGTCTGTGAATTACTGGTTGCTAAGCATAAAAGGCTCCATATTGTGTCTTTTATTCTAAAATGTTAAGACCTCTTCACACAAGACATCTTCAGTGCTGTCATCTTCACTGACAGAAAAAGCTAAAACACTGTCATTTGTTGTCTTCTTACTAAAACCAAAGCAGTGAAGCAGAGGGGTGGGTTGACCTTAACGGAGCTTTTCTTCTTCAAATTGAACCCCGCTCTCTTCATTCTGTCTATCTCCCTCTGCCAAGTGGGAGAGAATGAGGTGATTCTTTCACATTATGCCAAAGCTGTGACCCAGCTTTGCGACTAGGCTTTTATGAATATCTTTATTGCATCTCTTTCACAAAATATTATTTCCATTTCTGTGCTGTCACAAATCCAATAAGGTTGTTATTTCAGTTGGTGTTTTCCTTTTTTGAACATTTTGTCCCTATCAGATGCCTTAATGAGCCTACAAGTAAAAAAAGTACACGTTCTGCCGATGTGTTAATCATATCCGAACAACCAAAAGTTTTATTTTATTTTTATTTTTTTACAGATTGTAACATCCTTCTTAGCTTTAATTAAAGTGAATAATCAATTATATTAAAGCAACTTTTGTGGTTTGCAACTTAAATGATTTAAAATTGGAAGCAAAAACAGTCCCCTAGGTTTTGGTAAACCTTGAAAAAAACATTATGTGCCGTTTCATGCTATATTGCGATATCTTGAGTTCTCTGTTAGCACTTAGAATATGTGTTGTGAATAACTGTCAGCTACTACCCCATCAAGTTTTAGTTCAGGATCTATAAAATTGGCTGTGATGTAGCCATCTTTGTGTTTTCTAAGGTCATTTGGCTGTGGTGGCCATCTTGAATTGGATTGACCCTAAAATTTAATCAGTTATAGATCTACGACCATTGATTACTTTCTAAAAGTTTAGTTAAAATCCATCGAGTGATTCATGAGATATTTTTCTAACAGACAGAATCGATTACAATAGTTCATACCCACGTTTTAAACACAGAGTTTGTGCAATTAGTTAGCACTCAGAGTATAGACTGGGGCTCAGTCTCAGCTACTACCACAGAAAATTCTAGAAAATGACTGACTTACAGCCACTTTTGTGTCGCTTTGCTGTGGCGCCATCTTGAATCAGCATAATTTAATCAGTTATAGATGTCAACCCAGTGATTACTTTCTAAAGATTTTTATCAAAATCTGTTCAGTGATTCATGAGATATTTTTCTAACAATACAGATAAACAAACACAAATACTGTCAAAAACATTATCGCTCCACATTCGCCTTCAGGCAGTTATAAATTAAACATATTAATATTTCTCAAGATAAATTTACATATTACATGGCTGCAAATGATTTGGTTTGGTTGCAAAAGTGTGTTTTTGGAAATGAGTTTCTTTAGTTTCCTATTATATGATATATGAAAAACAAAATACTACTTTTTTATCTGGACTGTAATAATGAAACTACAGCTCTGTGGCAGATATCTTAACATAAAGATTGAACTGAGTGGAAACAGCAGCTTTTTTCAGAGATGACAGAATGTTTCAGAGGTCTAATTAGCATATCATATGTTGTTTCTTTTTTTGTTTCAATGCATAAAACAATTATTTATTGTAGGATTAGAAATCTGTCAGTAAGCATGAAAATGTGTTTTTCTCTCAAAAATGCAAAACTGTTGGTTGGGCATTTGATTTATGGTAACTTATAAAATATGCATGGGTCTATCTCTTTGCATTTCATCCATTTTAAACAAGCATATTCTTGGTTGTTTAAAGAATTGATATGTCAGATTTTAACAGGATGCATAATTACTATGTGTTATATGGTCTCTTCTCACTATACTGCAGCACCTTCTGCACTGGTACATTCAACATATGGTGAATCTCCCACATACAAGCTCAACACACACATCCATTCTCCAGTACACACACACACACACACACACACAAAATACACACACATACAGGCACACACCCATACATTAAGATGTCAGGGGCTCCTCTCACTGTGTCTGACTCAGTGTTATTTGCAAAGTGGGTGTCAGGTTTCCCTCCTTCACCTCTGGGATCCTGTCAGAACAGGAAAATATTCTACATGGTGAGGTATTTCTTATGGTTTCCAATTCAGCACAGGGATTCTTTAATATTCCTAAAGACGTGTGCATGTCACAGAAAAATCTCATGGAGCATTATATACAGTTCTCAGGGATCGGTGCCACCCTGAGGACAGGTTTCCAATCTCACTTACGTTGTGACATGACTTTCAAGTCTGGGCAGTACCAAAAATACGTGGGAGACTCTTTTTTCTTAAACAAATTTAGTAGCACTGTTTACAGAATCTGTTTTGTTTGCATGGTGGTGATATGGTTTTTGTTTAGCATTTTTTTTTTTTTACAAGAACAGATAACAAATTTGCATGAAGTTGGAAAGTACAGAAGTCCAGATAGTTGATTTTCTTTTCCAGAAACAGAAATCGGGTGGTGATAGGACACCTTAGCACACCTAGCTTTTTGATGAAGTGGCCTTAACATTATGCATAATATTAGACACATGCAAAGACTGGAAAATGTGAGTTGACAGTAACTTGCAACACACACTTGCTCATGTGCCAAACTTTCTAAAACATCTTGCTGAATTTAAAATGATGAATCTATATTTCTTTATTCCTGCTATTTTAAATTAAATCTAAACATTTAAACCTGTTGCAAATCATTGCATCATTTTATTATATACATAGTTTTGGACACAGTGTTGAATCTACTATTTGTACCCTTATTAGAAATTCTAAGAGCAGCACCTTGCATCCTTTTTGGGGCTGTTACGAGGAGCAAAGCTGTTGAGGGGTAATTTGAGATAATTTGAACAACTATCCTGCTGTTTTGTGCGTTATGTTCTCTCTTCGTTTTTTCTTGCCTAAAACACATACTTCTCTGTTGTTGATGGACACTTTTTTCAGCACAAAAGGAGCATCTTTCTGAGTTAAAGCCCCCCTGGAAAATGTGGAAAACTAGCAACTGAAAGGGCAAATTAACAGAAAGTGGGTACACAAAAAATTACAATAAGGAAACACAATTTTTGAAACTACAGAACCATTATGATGTAAAGCTGTGGTCTTCAATTACAATTTAAAAAGGTGCGTCTAATGTTTTTTTTAGCAAAGGTCCAGAATATACACATATTTAAATTCCATTTTAGTAACAACCATGAATGTTTCCTTCACTCACCCTATTGTGTTTTCAGGCCTGCTTTTCTCTTTTGCAAAGATGCAGGAAAAGCAGCTCTGCATAAAATAAATTACCATAAATGCAGGAAAAGCCTTGCTGCCTAAAACGAATTACTGTAAATGGTAGAAAAGCTGTGGCAGCTAAAATAAATTACTGTAAACACTAGGAAATATGTGCTGCCTGAAATCAATTACCATAAACTGTAGAAAAGCTGGGTGGCACAGTGGCGTAGTGGTTAGAGCTGTCGCCTCCCAGCAAGAAGGTTGCAGGATCACATCCCAGCCTGGGGCCTTTCTGGGTGGAGTTTACAT
>JAOXNZ010000012.1:22471022-22484624 GCA_028566095.1 Kryptolebias brasiliensis | reverse complement strand
TTATATTGTCCTAAACTATTAAAGTATAAAAGTGTGCTATAAAAAAAGACAATTTGCTCAAGATGTTTCAGTCTGCAAGACTGGATGTTTGAAGATGGATTTAGGATTTATAAAATATATAACTCATTTACATTTTCATTCAGAATGGGATCTGACCTGCCTGATTGAATCTATTTAGGTCAAAAGCCAAATTAGATGAGTGATTTCAGAAATAAGGAAATGATGTGGTTGCAGTTTTATTTATTTAATGTTTTAATTTGTGAAAGGTAAGATTGTAAAAGGGTTATTCTGTGTAAAATCAACACTGGGAAACAATGTGCTGTGATATTTGTGTGTGGAGGTTAAAAAGGTCTTCTCGTTGAGATGCTGACTCCAGCAGATAAATCATGTCCAACTTCTAAAATGAGGTCTGAGGTCTGCCTCTCAAGGCCTGATTGTCAACAGGAGAAAAATGAAATCAAAGCAGGAATGAGTCTGATCAGTGAAGGACAAAGAAATCAGTTCTCTCAGGATGACAGTCACATTTACAGGTTCTACTTTTTTCAACTGAAATATTGAGATTTAAGAGGTAGTTTAGTACTGAAGACAGATGTGAGGAGTTTCATCAGTCTGAACAATTTAATCCTTTTAAAAATAGAGATTTCCTCAGTTTCATTAGTTTATGAGAAACATAATTTGACTCCTGTAAGCACCGATCATGAAATATAAAAGCAAATCTCAGATGTCTGTTCTGCTCCACTTTTTTCTTTTTAGGATTTCAATCTTCTTCACACTTTGTGAAAGGTGAAGCAGCAGTAATGTTTGTGTGTGTGATTGTGTATGCTCGTTTGTCTGGATGGATATGAATGAAACTCTCAGACATGTACATCTACAGCTGATTAACATTTGGAGTCAACCTGACTCAAGATGACTGCCACAGCTAAATGACCTTTTTAAAACACCTAAACTCAACCAATTAACCAAAATATAGTGTGGTAGTAGCTGAAAGTCATTTTAAACACATACTCTGAGTGGTTATCATGTGAGATATCTGCTATTAAAACTGTCTGTTAGCACAATATCTTATAAACCACTGGATGGATTTTAATAAAACTCATTGGATGTGCCTCTACAACTGACTAAACGTTTGAAGGCAACCAAATTCATAATGTCTGCCACAGCTAATTGAAATTAGCCTTTACCAAAATGTCTATAACTCTGTCAATTTTACAGATATAGAGATAAAATTTGGTGTGTAGTAGCTGGAAATCATTCTCAAAACTAAACATTATGCAAGAACTTTGCTTACAATTTTGGCAATAATCCTTAAAATCAACACTATCTGTTAGCACAATAATTCATGAACCGGACTGGACAGATTTTAGTGAAGCTCTCGGAAAGTATTTAATGGATGTACATCTACAACTCATTAAAATTTGGAGTCACCCCAATTCAAGAGGGCTGGCACAGCTAATCTACCTTAGTCAATACAAAAATGGCTATAACTCAGCCAACTTTTACAGATATTGAGCTAAAATTTGATGTGGTAGTAGCTGCCAGCCATTCCCTACCAATTCTCTAAGTGCTTACAGATCTGGCAAGATATCATAATAATATATATGAGATTGTCCAAAATGACTCTGGCCCTTTTCAACATGAGATGAACTTAGTCTAAAACTTCATCCTGAAAGGTGGCGGATGATATGCATTCTGTTAAGGAATACTAGGTCTTTAATTTAATCTGAATTTGAGTGGATTAGTTGTAAAGGAGAGGGATCTATCACTGCCATTACTCCCAAAACTAATTTAAATTCATAAATAAGATAAGTTCTAATATACTACAGCTATGGATCAGATTTACTCTCATTCTGGCAGAGTCTCAGTAGAACTGAAACGTAATTAAATAACTACTAAAATATATCTTTGTGTATTTAGAAAGTCAAACCTACTTTATTTATGTGACATGAGGTCACAGATCTGGCAACTGATTCCCAAAAGGAAATAAAATGTTTCTGTTTGCAACAGAAACATAAATACACGGCATAAGAGACGTTTGACAAGAAAGGTCTGAGGTAAACAGTAGAACCCTGTTAGGCAAAAAGAGATCCTTTACAGAGTTTAGAATTACCCACCATCGTGTAGCTCTGGATGTGGATCTCAAATCTCTTATTAAGTGGATCTCTTAAATAATCTTTTGATTTTTGGAGTGGATGTCTCTGCAGCCCATAACGAGGGCTTTGTAACGGTCTTCAACATCTTATCTCTTGAGGTTCAAACCACAGCAGTGACAATATCACTCAGGCTGGAGGGAGTTTTAAAGCATGCACCGTTTTTACACAAGTGTGTCGCAACACATTATGTGATCAATGTTTATGAAATGAAGCGCTCTTAATTAGTCATGTGTGTCCTTGCAAGCTGCTCCCTCACACTCGCAGTGGGGGCTGCAGGGGATGGAGTTCATTTATAATTATTAATTGCTCATCTGTCTGTGAACTGGTGTGGATTTCACTGGATCACTTGAAGTTTGCTAATAAAATGACATCACAACTCTTCAGACTGTTTTGTTTTTGGATGAGACAGCATATTCAGCAGAGAGAGGACCCACATGCTTTTGGGGTTATGGGCGCATTGGTTTTGGGGGGTTTTAGGTCCATGATGTAATGAAGGAAAGATGGCAGAGAGCCACAAGAAAAAAAAGGTTTATAATGAGAACAACATTCCAACAGCAAGAAGACCCCAAAGTACTTTAACTGATGAAAACATTCAGTTTCCTGGTTGATGACACTTACTTTAGACTTTATTTCTTCATTCTAGTGGATTATTAAGCTATATAAACAAGATAAATGCCAAAAAATATACTTAAGAGATAGTTTAGTATACACTCACTATGAGAACAGTGTCCCACAGTGTGTTAAAGCTACAGGTTGGCATTTTAGAAATAACATTATCAGCCTCCTTGCTGAGTTTTATCCACCAGCAGCTAATGTTCATGCATTTTTCTGCAGAATGAATGCATTCACCGACCACCATATTCTTTATATAAATAAAACTATTTATATACAGAGATTTGCACTTTCCTGCTCAAACATTTTTTACATCATGGGGTTGAAAAAGTAAACAATTATGGGTTTAAAACAATGCGCCACAAAGGTACCTGATCCTGGTAATGTAACAAAAAGGCCAGGAAATTGCACTGAGTCACGTTACCCAGCTGCTTTCTGAGAAATGATTCAAGCTATTACCTCCCCATACAGACATTAGAAAACAATTTTTCCACTCTGTTTGTGTTTGTCATATCAACTTATTAGCTGTGACATGTTTATTTCCTTTGCTATATTGTTGTCGGGAGGTCGTTTTTTTTTTTTTTTTTTTTTTGAACATGTAGTTTAAGCCTGCTTCCACTTTTAATCCGAATTACTGTCAACTATCTCAATCGCATTTGTCTTCACAGGTTTATTAGAACTTATACGACATGTTAAATATATGGGTGACCACCCATGAAGCCCCTCCAAAAGCTCTTAATTTCTGCATTCTTCTTTTACTTTGATTTTATTGTAAAAACTCAATTCAGCTTTGAAGATATCAGTTCATCCACTTCTGTTATCCATCACTCAGGCTTTTATATTTTCACAAATAAGAGGCAGCCTCTGATTTCTTATATAACTGGTGGCATCTTTATTGCCATGAAAGTTGGGTGATTATGTAAATGCCTGTTTCATATAGAGTACATTATAAAATGCCAATTAGTAAACGTTATCAATCTAAGGAAACCAGCAGATTGTGTTGAATTTTCACTTTGGCTCAATCCCCTATCCTGAGCAGCACGGAGGTGATAACAGAAAAGAATGACTCCCTTATATATAACCTGGTTCAGGACAGGCTGCCACTGACTGGGGTTTGAGAGGACAGAGACACAGACAAACTCCATAGGATTAGTCCAGATGTAGTTTTTATAGGAAGAAAAACAAAGAAAAGCAGGTTAATGACATCAATAATTGCAAATACAAACATGGAGAGTAGAGAGCGTTAAGACAGCAGCAAAACTAAGAAATGTGGTCAGTTTGACTTTCAGTACTCTACGCAGCATAACTAAGGGATAGCTCAGGAAACCCTAACTATAGGATTTATCACACAAGACTAATGTATACCTTTGTCACAGTCAGAAAGAATGCACATACATGAATTACTCTAGTAGACTTGTAAATCTTGCTATAAGGCTGGGATTACAAAAAAAAATACTGAGTGATCACTTTCTGGGGCATATTTGTAAGAGAAACTAATGTGAGAATGAGAGAGATGTGTAGCGCTCAAAGATTGGGCACCGAATCCTGTGCTGACAACTGCTAACTGATTTTATTTATTAATGTTTTTTACCTGTCGTGTTGTGTTGGTGTCAAGTTTCCTGTGGCTGAGAAGGAGATTAATATGTCTCACTGTGTCTGTGATCCCTCACCCTGTGTGCACTCCTAACAGTCTGTGCTGTGTCACCTTTGCTCACATGCTCCTTTTTTATGCAGCTTTTGATCAAGGCCCAAATTAGAAGGTGAAAAATAGCAGTCACAGAAAGCCCCATTGAGGTTTCCATCATTTAAAATGACTTGTTAGACTTTCTTCAAACTCTGAATGCGAGTTTTATTAAAAGGTAGACCCAAGGATAATGGAACAGATTAATAAGATAAATGGAATCAGTGGACTTATGGGAGACATGCTTCTGCTTTCTCTGGTCTGTGCACAACAACCAGAGCAGTAATGGTTCTCCGCTCACCATAAAATCCTTCTGAACACACAAATCAATCCTGGATCAATAGAATCAAACACCCAGTTTTTCAGTGTTTGATTAATATGTTTGGGATCATTGAAGAATCATGCTGTGATTGATCAACTGTTTGGGAATCTGCACAATGATGACAGCATACAGGCCATCCAGCTCTCAAACTGAGTCAGCACTGAGGCTGCAGGGAAACAACACACACAATACAACCCAGAGCCAAGCAATATACAGACTCAAACACAGCCAGGTATTGGTTCAACTGACACAATCCATCTGTAAAATTGTACACCAAATTCTTTACAAAGGTAGGATTTATTGCAGGGCTGTTTCAGTGTATCGGGTTGTTGTTTTTTTATTTTGGGTTAACTCCCTGAGGCAGCTCTTTATTTTAGGAAAAGATATGAAAAAGAAAGGTTGACAGACAAGATAAGAGTTTATTGCTTTGTGTTTATTTGTGACTGTAAAAGCTACAATATCTTAATGCCATTTTTCTAAATACTTACATTTCTTTGAGTAGTTATTTTATTTTTTTTACAGTTTTCACTGTGTTTCCTATCTGAAAGAACCCTGCCAGTGGGCTGTAAAAGTGGTAAAAGTATATAACACAGGACTTTATTTCGTTTTCACTAAACATGATCAGGTTAGCATATTAAAACCACTTCATAATATTTAGTAAAAGCTCATTCAAATAATTTCTCTGCCTCATACTAAAAGGATCACTATCATAAGTTTTTAGTGATATGTCAATCCTCATTTAAACACAGAACAAAACACTGTCCAGGGAACAACAATACCTTAAAAAAATGTTTTAAACATGATGAATGTTTAAAAACATTTTACTGAGCTATGAAACTTGTAGGATTCTTAGAACAAATGTGAGTCACATTAATGTTTACAACTAGAATTCAAACAGGATTTTATATCAAGTCAACACATCCTATAAATTATGATGCAAAACATTTTTGATCACAAATTAAACACAAAAGTAAGACTAGAGGATTTAGAATATGTTTGCATTGAAAGGAGTATGTGTTGTGAGTGACTCTCAACTACGACCGCACAGAATTTGACCTTAATATCTGTGAAATAGACTGAATTATAGCCATTTCTGTGTTGGCTAAGGTTGACTAGCTGTGGTTGGGTTGACTCCAAAAGTTAATGAGTTGTAGATGTTCAGCCAATAATTACTCTCTGGGAGATTTATTAAAATCCATTAACTAAGTCACGAGATGTTTTGCTAACAGCACAGTCAAACCAACACCCGTACTTTCTTCCAAATAACAGTGATCTCTACTGAACTATGAACATTTTGGGATTTAGAATTAAAGCTAATTTTTAAGTAATTATGCAGATTGTGGAATATCCAGTAGTGATAAAATGTGACTTTTAGAAGAGAAGGTGAAAGCTCCCACCTGCTGCACCACCCTGCCCCCGTTCAACAAACCCTCAGGATGTTTTTCTTTTCATGTCTAAAAAAGGGCAGGAGGTCTTTTTACACCTGGACACCTGCAGGGTCAGAAGCTCAAAGCACCTACAAAGAAAGTTGCAACACGACCTTTGAACCATTTCATTCTGTCCTTTGTGTTATTTCTGCTCTGACACTTTTATTACTTTTTGTTTTTAGCTGTCTCCACGGTGAAAACACAGCCTTGCAGGTGAAATGGTTGGTGTCAAATATCCGCCTCCTGCAGGGACTTTAGACAAACCACTCGATTGATTTTACAGACGGAAAGTGGACGAGCAGAAAAAAGGTCACCTCTGTTTATTAGAGCAGCAGCCATTAGTTCTGCATTAAAGTAAAATTTATGTCTTTGGCATAACCAAGATGTTTTCAATAAGACTTTTGTAATTTTCATTACCTTTATTCAACTCTCTTACAGGGGTGACCTGGCTAAGATAAAACAACAAGAGAAATTACATTTTCTGAGAAAATTTAGTGTGAATGCTGAGTGCTGAATGACTGAAATTTGTTGAAGAGAGAATTGTTTCTGTAACTTCATTGTTAAAGTTAAAACAAACAGAAGAGAAGCTAAAATCAGCTAAGCAATCACTAAAAGCTAAAATTAGCAGCACTGTTGTTAAAAGCTAAAATTAGCTTAGGAAGAAAAAAATATAGCAGGTATGATAAAGTAGATTTTAGAAACTTTGTTTTTAAAGGAATTGATGAGAGCTCAACGTATTTCTATATATTTTATTTTATGAATAAAGGTAAATAATTAAGGAAGTATAAAAGTTACAAGAATTAAAAAGTCCTCGCACGCTATTTCTGATCAAGTGGATTATTTTGATATATGAATGATTAAAATAGCACAATGTATGTGGCAGTAGTTTGAATCCAAAAAATTATAAACAACAAAATGGTGGAGTCAGCCCAAATTAAGATGGCTGCCACTGCTAATTGTCTTCAGTCTACACAAAAATAAATATACCTCAGTAAATTATACAGATATTCAGCTTAAAATAGGTGTGATAGTAGCTGAGAGTCATTCACAATACACACTCTAAGCATTAACACGTTGTGTGAGATATTTTAGTACAAGATTGTGCAGAAAGTTTATTTCAAGGTTTTAACAAAGTGGCTTTTCTTTGTTATTTCTCAGCATAAAATGAGTTTTTAAAACTCTGACATTAAAGGAGGCAGGCAATAATCATTTCTTCATGAAATTCTTTGCTTCAGTTATGATTTAGAGATGAAGTTTTCTGTTTTTACTCCAACTTACTGTGGTAAGAGGGGGACTGAGACTGCAGTTCACATGCTGGAGTCATTAGTTTGTATGGTGGGAAATTTTATTGCTCCCCAATCCGGCAATCCAACAATTTACTCTGCTGCTCTCCTTTCCTCTGCCCCGTCAGTTGTTTTAACATTTCTGGTCAATCAGTGCGATGTTCTGGATGGGTGACCCGGTGGTCCATCAGCCCCTCTGACTGAGGCCTGGCAGCTTGGCAGCAACACAGGAGGGGTTTTTCATCTTGGGGTCCCTGACTGGGTGGCTGCAGGCCAGTGGTTATAGGATGGCCTCCAGCTACTGATGTCATTGTGGTTTTTCTGGTATCAACACCCTCAAGATGTGTGCTCAGCTAAAATAGTTTCCTTCTTTAGGGCAACAGTAAGTCGTAGTACATCTCATCACTTCTCAAGACTTTCTCCGTCCTTATTTTAGCCTTGCTAAGTGAAGCTCTAAACACAAAAGCAACTTGATTTGAAGCATGGCTCTGAAACACTGATTACAGGGCTGGAGAATAAAGGCCTATTTTTGTGCTGTAAAAAGTTGCTGACCAGCAGCTGACAGGGAACGATTGTGTTTCCTGTGCTCCTGCAGCCGATGTGTCCTGCTCGCGCAGCTCTGAGGCAGACACACGATCACATTTTCCACCAAAGTGCTGAGAACTGAGCTGCAACCTTCAGATTTTTTCTTTGTCTCTTCTGCTTCTAAACCTAAGTGTCACAAGGTCGTCAGAGGAGACAGCTAAGGCCTTCTCGCAGATGATTGATGGTCACTTCCTGCCTGGCAGAGCGTATTTCCATAATATTTGAAGGGAGGTGAAGTGTCGTCTTCAGATCTTCTCAGGTCTATTGGTTGTCCATCACTGCCTCTGGGTTTTTTTTAGATTGTTCTTCTCTTTTTCAATCCACTCTCCTCATTTTCTTAGTTATTCTCCCTACAATCACACATCTATTTTTTGGGTCCTTAAATGTTTAAGAATTAAAGCTTAATTTATAATCAAATTTTAAAAAACCTGAGCAGATTTTAAAACAGCCTCCTAAAACTTGTGGGTTTCCAGGGAAATAGCTGACAACTAAAACCTTTACCAGTGAAGAAACCATTGAGACATTAGACACTCATATTTTTATTGTAAATTCCTGGCTGTTCTGTTGAGTTTTTTTCACTAAAAACACACTTGCTCACGTTTCCTTTAAAAGGTCTGAAAAGAAGACACACAAATATCTTACATAATATTACAAAATGAGTCACTATGATGTAAAGAGAGAGACTCTCCAAAAGCAGAAAACACATTTTAGTTATACTTTATTGACAGGGATTTTGAGTGAAACACAATAACATTCAGCCAGTTGTGTGTCTCATTTTGTAGAGAAATAGTTTCTGGATTGTTTGATCCAAAAGGTTTTAGGGACAGAAGGAAAACTGTTGAAGAGGAAAGCAGAGTTGTATTAATTAAGTTTTATTAATTAGCCTTTTTTTCTTTTCTTCATTGTTTTTATTGCCTGCTGCCAAAAAGAGAAAATAGGCAATAATGTTTTTGTCCAATAATGTTTCATGTATCTGTCAGTTACAAAAATATCTTGTCAACAACTGGACAAATTCTATTGATATTTGCAGAAAGTAATCATTGGCTGTATCTCCACAGCTGATTAACCTTTAGAGTCAACCCAATTCAAGATGGCCGCTACACTTAGCTGACCTTAAAAACACAAAAATGGCTATAACTCAGTCAATTTTACAAAAATCCACTACACATATTCTGAGCACTTAAAGATTGTTCAAGATTTTTGTTTAAAATTTTGCCATTAACTATATGGGGTCAACTCTGTGGGTCTGTTAGCAAAATGTCTCATGAACCACTGGATAGATTTTTATGAAGGTTTCAGGAAACAATCATTAAATGTACACCTACAACTGATTAATTTCTGAAGCCAACCCAATTTGGCCGCCACAGCCAACTAACCTTAAAAACACAAAATGTCTATAAATCAGTCTGTGTTGCAGATATTGTGCTAAAACTTGATGTGGTAGTAGCTAGTATGTGTATTCCCAACACATACTCTGAGCATGAAATCTTGCAGTATCACATGAAACTGTGCATAACTTTATTTTCAAGTTTGACCAAAATGACTGCAACGCCATCATTTCTCACCATTAGATAATCTTAGTCTGAAATGAAAGGAGGTGGGTGATATGCCTTCAATTAAATCCTAGGCCTTTAATTTGAACAAAGCTTTTAATTTATTTTCAGAAAAATATGTAGATTTAACATTAATTTTCCTGCAGTCAGAATGCATCAGTATATCATCATCTCTAATGTAGTTTTACCTCGGTGGCAGTGGAGGACAGGGATCTCATGCTTGCTTGTGCATGCTTACTTACAAACAAAGCCACTAATGGAACGTGAACGCCTTCTGTTGTGAAGGCATCTGTTGCATGATCAGATTACCCATTATTCAGTAGGTTTCTGTGACTGATAAGAGGCTAAATTTGGCTTCAGTAGCAATACAAGGCCTTGCCCAAGTGTTATTATTAATATTATTATTATTCTTTATGGGCTTCTGTGTGGCAAAAAAACTATAAAGATAATTTCCTCCTCTCCCACTGCTGCAGCGATTATCAGTAGCTTTCCTCTGTTTTCTCCAGAGTAAATAATGGATCACCAGCACCATCCTGTCAGGGAGGATATGAATGGCTTGCATTCATTGGCAAATAAAAACTCCCTGCAGGGTTGGAGAAGTACCGGCGTGACACAAGCTGTTTTTCTGACACGAGTCCAGACACCCTTTCTATTCACAGCTGATGCTGATGTCCACAGAAACTAAACTGATCTTCGCCCTTTCTTTCTTTAGTATCAATACTGAAACTATAAAGCCCATTAAAGAGGTTCTTTCAAGATTAAACACTTTGTTCTGTCATTAGGGTGCTAACACAAAGCTGCACCACAGCTGCACTTCATCTAAATTAACTTTATTGATCATGTGAGGTGGACAGGAATCAGAGAATTATCAGTCAGGGTTGTTCACACATCAACACTATCCCTTTTGTCATTTCAGTCACACAGTCGTATTTATGTAATATTTTCTCATAATTTGTTCTGCAAAGACAAAGAAGATTACTGTTGTTTTGCTCTTTGTCCTGTTTTCTCTCTCTCTCTTTGTCTCTCTGTATGTGTGTGCATGTCTGTGTGCATTTGTGAATTCTAATTTTTCTAAAAATCGAACCTTAATTAAACACAAAGTGGCTCAGAGTTTTAGGAACTCAGGTTTTGCTCTTTTTTCACATTGATTAGTTCAGTGGAAAACATTACTAGTCAAGTGAGAATCCTGAGAGGCTTCTGTCAGTATTATGAGATGTAATTATGTAGCATAGAAATGAAAATATCTTATGGCCTTTCTGCAGCTTTTTGAATTATAGCTTAGTTGCACATAACCTTTTTGCCAGTTTTTTCCTGCATTAAATGTAATGCAATAACTTGAAAGTGTAAAATTGTGCTGAAAAGTCAATATTATGTAAGTTTGGTTGGTTTAGCTTCAGGAATTAATTTTATGAGTCAATAATAAATCATTCAAATGTGAAATTATTTCAACTTCAGTAAAAGTTTCTCCCCTGACATTTATGAAAACTCTGTTAATCAAAACTTTGTATTCACATTTTTCTCCATGTAAATATTCCCTTAACACATTAAGATAACGTTAAATATTCTGTGTGCAAGGATCTAAAATATTTAGTTCTTGATTCTTTGCTTAATGTCCTGCTTCAGTTCTGCTTTAACTTTAAACTTTGTTGATCCCTGACAAATTAAACAAGAATGGATTCACTGAAAAACATCTGAGTTTAATGACTGGAGCAAGTTGTAGAACTGAACACTAGTTACAACCTAAACTGATTACAATTGGTCTAATATAAAATAATATAAAAATAAATAAATCTAAAACTGATTTTTCACTTGGGGAAGAATGGACCAGATCTTGACCTTTGTGGAGTTGCTAAAGGGGTCATGGGAGTTTTACTCTCCAGTCTACATGTGTTTTGTGGATATGGAGAAGGCCTACGACCGTGGTCCCTAAGGCATTCTGTGGGGGTGTTGCAAGCTTAATGGGGTGCCAGGGTTGCTTCTAAGGACTATCCTGTCCAAGCTGTGTTCGCATCCTCAGCACAAAGTCGAGCTCGTTCTCAAGCTTGTTATTCATGGACAGAATCTCAAGGCGCAGCCATGGAGAGGAGGGTGTGAGGTTTGGGAACCTCAGTTTCTCATCTTTGATTTTTTCAGATGATGTGGTTCTGTTGGCATCTCTGAGACATGACTTTCAGCGTTCACTGGGGCATTTCACAACCAAGTATGAAACAGCTGGGAGGGGAATCAGCTCTTCTAAGTCTAAGGCCATGGCTCTCAACCAATTAAAGGTGGAATTCCCCCTCTGGGTCAGAGGTTCATATATCTGGGAGTCTTGTTCATGAGTGATGGTAGGAATGAATTGGGAGATGTCTTGGTGGATCAGGGCCTCATCCTCAGTAATGAGGGTGTTGCTTTGGTCTGTTGTGGTGAAGAAAAAGCTGAGCCAAAAGGCAAAGCTCTCAATTTACTGTTCTGTCTATATACCAACCCTCACCTATGGTTATGAGGTATGAATCATGACCGAAAGAACGAGATCTCAGATACAAGTGGCTGATAAGATACTCTATGAGATACTATGAGACAAGGTACTCCTAGATACTCTATGGGCTTCCTTCCTAGAGTGGCAAGACTCAGCCTTTGACGGGATCCTGGCGCAGAGCTGCTGCTCCTCCACATTAAGGGAAGTCAGTTGAGGTGGTTAGGGCACCTTCCTTTGAAGGTTTTCTAGGAGGAGATTCTGGGGCAGTTGCAGAGCTTACTAGAGGGAATGTGTAGAATATGTAGTGTGTTACTAAGGAAAGGGATGTCTGGGTTTCCCTCCTAAACCTGTTGCCTTTGCAAACTGACAGAGTCATCAGGAGAGTGTTTTTTATGCCACACATAAGTCATAACTACTAGTTTCATTGAGAATAATCAGGTTGAAGTGATGACATGGGTCAAATCTCAATAAGAAACAGAGAGAAAACACTGGAGGTACACCAAAAGCCATGACACCCTTCATGATGGACAAAAAATCAATATCAAATTAAGTGTACCCCACACTGTGCTTGGAATATTTTCACAGCTTTAGTGTAAGATTGTCATCTTCAGCTTCAGATAAATAACCTCAAACAACCCTTCTTCAAAGAGATAACTTGTTCTGGGTTCTTCTTATCTCAGATGTCAGCATCAATTGTAAATCAATTTGTTCTTTTTGTAATGGTGACTTCTTGTTTTTCATTTCTACACTCCATCATCATCTGGTTTTCACTGGGGGTGGGTAGGTAAACAAGAAATAAATGACTTAATTCTGGCAAACGACTGCTCTTTTTGCAGCACAGATCTCCTTGTTTTTAACTGAGATATTAATCAATCGAGGCTCTCCACAATACTGATGATCAGAAGATAACATCCAATTTTTCAAAAGTGCTGCATGGCAGTCCTGTTGTGCCATAAATCATTGTTAGTGAAAATAAAATCACAGGCTGCAATCATAACTCTGTCAGGCAGTTTAAAGTAACAGGCAGCAATGATCACCAGCCGAGCTGTGAAACATTTTATGTAAAGAGACTTTTCAGTTTACAGATATTCACCCTCAACTCAAGCAGAGAACAAAAATATTTTAAACAACTTTATTGACCCAACAGTTTTCTTTTTAAACAAATTGAGCATGTCATGTTAGCCATTAGAGTAGAAAACATTCTCTGACATTTGATTAGACTCCTCTGTTTGTGAAGCCAGGTCACCCAGGAAAACAGTGATTTACATGATGACAAGTTAAAACACAAATTTCTTCTATATACCTATAAATAAGCTCACATAAAATGATTCAGATTTATAGTGTATGGTTTCTGAGTTTAGTTTTGAGTTTTTATGGGTTTTATGCACGTAGTTCAAGTTTGTATTTAAGATAAGATAAGAGCAAATGATGCAAAGAGAGATACAATGAAACCATATAGCACCACACGTGGGTTTACTCCGGGTACTCCAGTTTTCTCCCACAGACCAAAAACATTCATGTTAGGTTAATT
>JAOXNZ010000012.1:22437101-22456312 GCA_028566095.1 Kryptolebias brasiliensis | reverse complement strand
CTATGTGGCCCTGCGATGGACTTGCGACCTGTCCAGGGTGTCCCCTGCCTCTCGCACAGTGACTGCTGGAGATAGGCCCCGGCTGCCTGTGACCCGGAATGGTGAAGCGGCTAAAGAAAATGGATGGATGGATTTACCTCCATATTTTTGTTAATTTAAAAAAAATATATATTTTTGTATTTTCTGCTTTACCTCTAATTTTTCTTCAACTCATTCAAACCAGTTTCCCTTCCTTTGGCAAAGGGGTTATTCAGGGGAATTTCAAAGACTTTTTTATTTTAGATCAACTTCACACAAAACAAATGACTGTAGAGGATAAAACAGGAAACAACAGTCCGTGGGCAGATGCCACAGTTTATTGTCTGCAGGAAATGTTGGGAGCAAAGGAAGAAAGAAAGCAACTTTCCAACTGTAGCTTTGTAGTTGCTGATGTTTTTATTGTTGCATTTTTGGATGCTCAGATGGTTAATTTGCAATGCAAACAATCTGCAAGAAGCTCTGATTTGAGAAACAAATTTGTTTTATCTGAAGCCTGAAAATAACCTCATTGCTTCATGATCAAGGCCCGGTCCCAATACTCGCACTTCCACCCTTGTGTCCTTCAAACGCACGTTCATGCTGAAGGGTTTGAGTGCGTAGTGTGTCCCAATTGTCTGGAGTGGTCTTTCGCCCCGCCCCCTTTGCGTCCTACATCCGCCCTTTGGCTAAGCTCGCATCCAGGCGGACCTTGGGGAAGTATTTATCCACAATTCATCGCTGATGGTGACGTTTTGATCTTTTTTTTTTTTATATATATTATCTTTATTGATAATAAAAGGGGTTTGAATTAAAAGGCGGAAATATGGCAGTGTTGACAAAGCAAGTTGCACCTGTCACGAAAAAAACAGTTTTTAAATGTAAAGTATTGAAATAATTATTGTTTCATTCTACTGTACATGTGTGGATACTATTAAACTTTGCTCCATATTCAACAAGTCATAACAAAACACATTTGAACAGCTAAATATCTTCTGCAATGACTTTGGAAAGCAAAAATACCTATACTGTACTTTTAAAATCGCACTGGCACCTTCTTAAAATGCCAAAACAGCGACTGGTCCCGCCATGTTGGATGTCGCAGTTACGACGCAGACGATGTCGATGACATAACCCGTACTGTCCCGATTCTCCAATTTTTGTGTGCTTGTAACATGCGCACACGAACCCTTATGTGCACTTCGACTGAGTACACACTTTTTAGAGGGGCGTAGGGTGTAGTGCGAGTATTGGGACCGGGCCCTACTCACTCCTTTTCAGACCAGTTACTCCTAACTGTCCTCCTTCCTGCCAGCTGTGTCTCCAGATTTGTCCCGCCCCTCTTCTCACCTGCATCCACTTCAGTAATCAGCTCAGCAGGACACCAAATATCAACAACTCATCTACTCATCTGATTATCACTGTGTGCTCTGTTTTGGTCATTTGGTTTCAGCTCTAGGTGAGATACTGTTTTTGCCTGCGTGTGTGTGTGTGTGTGTGTGTGTGTGTGTGTGTGTGTGTGTGTGTGTGTTTGTCTGTCATGTTCACAAAATATCTCATGAACCACTTGACAAATTTTAATAAAACTCTCAGAAAGTAATCACTGTATGTACATCAGCAACCAATTAACTTTTTGAGTTAACTCAATTCAAGATGGCTGCCACAGCTAAGTGACCTTAGCAAACACAATAATGTCTATAAGTGAGCCAGTTTTACAGCTGCTGAGTTAAAATTTGGTGTGATAGTAGCTGAGAGTCATCCTGAACACATACTCTGAGATCTAAGACATGTTGCAAGTTCTTGCAATATCCCATGAGATCGTTCTTAACGTCATTATCAAGTTTGTCCCTTCCAGTTTAAAACTCTGGCATGACAAGTGGTGGGCCTCTTTTATTATAATTTAATGTTTTTAAGGTTTTGCGTTTTGGTGCTCTTTGAGGAACTCTGACACTGTTGTGTGTCCCACCATGGTGTATGACCTCTGTCACATTAATTATTACCTCATTAAGAATTCATTATTCAGAACAGGGCCAGAACAGGTTTGAGGTTCTTTCAGGGGTTCTTCTTTCTTTTGATGTGCTAACACAAACAAACCCAGAATGTTAAAAGCATCTCCTTTTGTAGTTTCCTCATTATTGTTTAAGCTTAACTTGGAAGCTGTTTTATTTCTTTGTTTTAGGAACTTCAGCAGAGTCTCTTGAAAAGGAAACATTCAGTTTGGATTGAACTACTTGAGTAGACATGAAGCGCCTGCAATTAAGGCTTTTTAATAACCAATAATTACCGTTCATTTGCCTTTCTGTGCACACACTTCTGCAGTCTAAGCAGCATGACTTGGTATTTTTGTGTTTGCAGCTTGTAACATTGTATAGCAATGTGTGTGTGTTTGTGGTTCACCAAGTGTTCACATATCTTTTCACTCCACCAGTTTCTTAATTTTACCCGACATTTGCAAGCATGCACATAGTTTCCTACAGGACCTGTGTTTGTTCAGTTTTGCTTTATACCCCAGTGGCTAGCACAAGACTAACCAATTAAAGGCTTGTGGCTGTCACAGACCATACTGTGGTCACCTGAGAACCCAAACTGAAGCCGTACCTTTTGGGATTTACAGTGTGTGAGAGCCTTCCAGCTCTCCTTCAGAAACTTTCATCCCCAACCTTGTTTTTATACAGCTCATCATACATTTATGGTTATTTTGACCAAAAGAGGCAGTCAATAAGGGGATAAAAGGAATTCTAACACATTTTAACACACACCACTTCTTTTTTTTCCTGTTTTTCACTGTGCTGTCCCTCCTCTATGATCACTCGGTCGTTGTACATATGGTGGCCATCTGGTCTGGCAGAACACTGCTGGAACCTGGAGTGGGCAGCACCACTATGATCCATGTACAGTAACAACAATGTGATTAACCCTTGAAGGCTAAAAGGAAGCACCACTGCTATCAAATTATTTGTAAAAATTCCTTACATTTTCATCTGTTTAATTCCATCCCTTCAGAATTTGTCAGTTTCTGTCAAATCCAGCAGTCATGGCAGATCTCGGATATATCCCAGATCTGCTTTGTTGCACCTGTTTGTGCAGTTCAATCACAGTTTACCAAACCAAAGCTCCACTCTGTTGTCTCTGCTCCTAATCTGTGTGTGAAACCCAAAGCCAGAGGTCCTGCAGAGCTGAAGTATGTTTGGGGAAGTGCATTTCTCCGTGTGTCCAACTAAAATAGATTTAAACACAGGGTAGGAGTTGCACTGAGGTCTGCGTTCCTACCCTACTCCTTTAGTCAACACTGGGACAAGTCAGTGGATGCAAACTGCAGTAGTCTGCCCTGACAGATGCAAAAAATGAGTAAAAATAAAAATTAAAAAGTCACTAAAAAATGGTACCTTTTAAAATGATATTTTGGGGAAAGCCCCTTTCCTAAAAGGATTTTACTCTCATGCCTGTCCATATTTATACACTTTCCAGTGGTGGTGCAAAATGATGCAAAGATGCATGAAATTTGATAGTTTGTGCTTATCCCAAGGGTTTTTATTTCTATTTCCATTTCTTTAAAAACACAGAGAAAATTAGAGACCAAAAGGAATGACAAAAGGCACCAATATGGATGTAAGAAGGTAAAGGTTTGCTCTCTGTAAGGAATCCTGCATCTCTAATCTCATGTCAGTCCTGGCCAGTCAACACCTTCAAGATAAGAACTGCCAATGTTTTAGATGTGTGTAAATTTTGCATTGCTAATAAATGAGGTCATGAGAGTTTTTCAGAGTTAAATTTACAGTGTGCTATACTAATTTTGTCTGTGTTACAGCCCTAAATCTCATCAAATAAGCTTACCTAAAAGCAGTATCTCACTGGGCTTACAGTCTTGTCACTTAAATTTTAAACTTGTTAAAAAAATTTGAGCAACCAATTTTCTCTCTAAACAGTCACAGAGTTGTTGCGGATGTCTAGAACCCGTCTCTGTTTTGTTGCGGACATCTTCAACTTGTTTCAAGAGTGCCAGAGCTGCATATAGACAACTGCACAGGAGCTCTCCTCTGACAGAAAACATGTTCAGGTCTAAAAACCACACCAATGATAAATAATAATTATAAAAGAACTGGTCCAAATCTGGCTATCTTCATTTCAAGAGTGTACTCCACTAGATTAAATCATAATTGTGTGGGTGGCTGCCAAGGTGGGTATAGACTGAGCTGAGGCACATATAATTTGGGCAGAGGTGGGATATGAAATAATGTGCATTGTCTAGAATACAGGATTTCAAGCATGTAGAAATAGAGTGTGATTTGCAAAAACTGTCTGCTTAAAATGTGACAGCACCGTTTGCTGGTCACTTGGTCACAAATAATCTGAATTCAGTCAGACTGCAACTGAAAATTTGCCTTTTTTTCCACAATGAGTCTCTAACTAATGTCCAACAGTCCCAGCCCAGTGAGATACTATCTTATATGACAAACCCAGTTTTTACGAAGTATGTAGAAAAAACTGTTGTGGCTGTAAAAGAAAGGGCAAAAGTTGCACTCAAGGTATAAGTGTTTGGTTTGTCTACTCTGAGATACTGTATAAAAACAACATGGCTGACTTCACAAAGAGAACTTGCACCACCTCTAAAAAACTTCTAATAAAAATTAAAACATGTAAATCTTTTTTTGACTCAATTCAACAACAATTAAAACATGTTTCTGATGACTATATTACATTTTTACCTAGAGCCTCTTCAATAATACTCACAAAAGTAAGATGTTTGTTTCTAGAGTCTAGTTCTGGTTGGTGAATAAATCAGAAAGGTCAAAAAAGCTGAGTTGTTGGACATGGTGTTTTATTTTATGAGTCAGTGACTGAATAAATGTCAATCTTCTATAGTTGGAGTCAAAAGAACTTCACCAAGCAGACAACAGGGTTTCTAATTTACACTGTTATGAGGTGTAATCTAAATTAAATGGCTGCTGATTTTTATTTTCGATGTGAAATGCATTATGAAAGAATTTCTTCATGATGCCAGCTGGAAATACATTAAAACAAAACAAAGATATTTTAATTTTAGATTTAGATAGTTTTAAAAGTTGTGTCTGTGCTGGTATGTGTGGGTTATGTACAACATTTGACCACACACTAAATGTCTTCCTTGCAGCTGTCTATCAAAGAATATGACGAAGGCACATTCAGCGACATCTTAATGGAAACTCCTGTGTACTCATTACTTCTTCTCCAGTGACAGTGCCTTGCCTGGAGGGGGGATCATCCAGTCCTCTCTCGCAGTGGAGCTGAATATCTTAGCTGCCATATGGTTAATGGGACAGGTCCTCTTAAAGACAGTAGGTGCTCAGTGACGCTCCTCATCATGGATGTAACTTGAGACAATAACTGTCATTGTATCATAATGAGCAGCAAACTACAAGAGCATGTTGTGTCACTGCATGTACAGGAAAACCTGAGGACAGATTTACTGTTTAGTAGAATGAAGAAGAGGATACTCAGAAGCACGCAGAAAGCAGTCAGTCTAAGAGCTCCATCAGCTCCTCCCTGAGGGTAAACAGTGTCTTGCATTAAGACTCAGAGAGTTCGAGAGTCACCTTCCCTCCGTCCATCCTGAGAGCAATCACCACTTCACTGTCAGCTCCGCTTTTTATTCCCCTGAACCAAGGTTAAGGAGCTTGACAGTTAAGAGCTCGAGTGTAACAGTAATGTAGCATTACTTTTTTTTTCTGCAAAAACTTTTGTTGTCCCGTTTTTCACATTTTGGATTTAAAAACAACTAAGGTATTTCATAGTACTTCTACAAAATGCAGCTTTGTGCACTAAACACTAATTTAAACGTTTTGATGGTCCTGCATGATGAAAAGTAAATACATTGTAGATATGAAGTCTGCCTCAGTGAGTTTTGACCAAACTTCAGCTGTTGAACACATAGAATCAAAATTCAGAGTTGATAGATTCCATTATTTTCAGACAGAAAATCAATCAAATAAATTATGTATTATCTATTTTTATGGTTAGGAATAAAAAAAAAGTTGTTTTGCTGATTTGTACTTGTGAGAACTTTATGTGCTCTTCAGTATTCTCCATATTCACAATCAGGCACCTTTAGTTTGGGCACATTAGGCAAGGTGAACCATGATTTCTGAGGCTACACTTTGAAATGAGCTCTTTTCACTGATATGTAATTGTCTGAAAGCGCAGGGGAGCATTTTGCAAGCTTAGCCCTCCTGTTGTTCCAAATGGTGCATAATGAGCAGTAAAAGCAATAAAAAGAAGTGTTTTTGACTAATTCATTCAGACACCATTCTGCAGGATAAAAGAAAAAGTCTTCACTTTAATATTATTATTTCATCTGAGCTTTATGGTTTATGACACCTGCTGCCACTGACTCAGCTGATGATGTGATGTCTTCTGCTTTTTCTTTGGTGTCATTCAGGTTAATAGTTCTCTAATCTTACCTGAACAAAAGTGTGCATGAAATGGTGGGTTGTAATGATCACGTTTGAGGTCCCAGTTTTGTTTAATGTTGTGATTTTGAACAAGCAAACAAACAAACAAATTAATAAATGTTTTGCCTTTATTCAAACCGTCTTACATAAGCTCTTGTGTCAAGAAGGCCACTGTGTTTTTCACACTTTCTTTCTTAATCTTAATTCTTTATCTTTATTTCATTCTGTGTAGAGTTTTAACTGTATGGAAGCTCATTTATACCACTTTGATGTCAAAAAATTATCTAAGTCATAATTCTGAAATACTACCTCAAAATTCTGGCTTAGCATCACATAATGCTAAGTTATTATTTTGACTTAGTATCTCATATTTGAGATGGTAAGTCATAATAATAAGATAGTATTTCATAATTATGAGATAGCATATCGTAATTATGACTTAAACCAGGGTTAGGCAATCCTGGTCCTCGAGTGCCACTATCCTGCATGTTTAATTTGTTTCCCTGCTCCAACACACCTGATTCAGTGGTTAAATCACCTCTTCATGTTCTGCAGAAGTCTGTTAATCACCCATTGATTCAAATCAAGTGTGTTGGATTAGCGAAACAAGTAAAACATGCAGGATAGTGGCACTTGAGGACCAGGGTTGCCTATCCCTGACTTAGACATCTTTTTCCAGAATGGCAGAAAAAGGCTTCCATATACCTGTCGTTCATGCATGAGTTGACTGTTTTCTAATGACTGATTTTTGTAAGAGATTCATGCAGTACTGATGACCACAACAGCAATTCTTAGTTCACAGTCTTCTTAAGCCTTAATGAAAATCTTTGTATCATGTTTTTGATTTAGATCTCACACTAATTTATTTTATTAGTGTTTTATAAGTAACTGTTTGGACCCACAAGCAGAATAAAAGATATTATGTTTGCCACAAGCAGCACATATTAATTTTACAACTCATTATAAAAGTGGACACATTTAAAGCAAAGCAGCTTTTCTCGTACTGATTAGAGGGGCAAACAGAGTGTCTCTACTTTTAGCTTTTTCATAACTTCACACCTTGTAAGAATTAAAAAGGGTCCTGCAAAAAGCTGCAGGGAATTAAATTCAAACAAAAAGTGAAGGAAAATGGAGAATGTGCCTCGGTCCTTCCAGAGTGAAGAAAAAGTGTCAGTAATGAAAATGCATATGAACCATTACATATTTTTACATTTGGGACAGTCTGACAGTTATAAGTAGGCATCATAATTACTGCACTGTATCACCTCCGTTCCTCTCACAGACATATTCTCACATTTGGTGCAGATAATTACATCTCTTTTGGTAAAGATCTGATAGCTTTCGCATTATTGCTATAAATATATGAATGGGTATTATCAGCTGTCTGTTTTTTTTGTTTTAAGACATTTATTAAAAACATTAACCCATATCAGGTATAGTATTATTGCATGCACTGATAGAATCTGAGACAATGTTTAAACTCTCTGTAATTGCCCGCTCCATCATAACGCTGATGAAATGCTGAAATGAAATACTAAACTCTTTTTTTTCCTCCACTTTCCTTCAGGTGTGCTCAGCCTACCTGAGGGTCTGACTCTTCACAGGGACCACCAGCAGCAGCAGCGAGCAGGGAAAAGTGCGGAGGGAAACACCTGCAGTCAGTCCGAGCTGCGCGTGGTCGAACAGTGCTTACTGGCCACAAGGGTGGGGAGCATCTCTGAACTCAGTAAGTTCTAATGGAGGACTGGGACACAAAAGGTCCGGCTGAGAAGTACATATTTTTATGTTTGATGCTAACAAAATTGAGCTGCCTTTTGCCCTCCAAGATCTTTGAGGGCAACATCTTTTCAATCTCATCTTGCATGACCTCCATCATCAAACCCACAAATATTCTTTTTGGCCTTCTCCTTTTTCTCAGGCTCCTCTGTCAACATGTTTTATCTAACAGTACTGTTTACCACAAGTCTTCCCTCAAACATTCAAGCCAAATGTTGCTTTTCATTATTGTCTCCATTGTGCATTTAGAGCACTCCCCGTGGTGTTTATGTTTCTTTATTTGTTTGGGACCATGTAGATGGACATCAATCTCCTGAGAGAAAAGAATAACACTTTACAGCAAGAGCCACAAAATTTGCTCAGTTACATTAGAATCAGTCAGGGACTAACAGTTAATTGTTATCTAATGATGAATTATTTATCACAATTTACTATATAGGTAATGATTAGGCAGCAATTAGTTAACATTTCCCTAGTGACAAGGTAGGGTTAGGGATCTCCTGAACTCCTTGTTATATTTTTTAGATAACAAGGTGGCCAATAGTCAATGATCAGTTTCATAAGAAAAAAAGGAGCAACAAACAAAGGACTATTTTGTGAATAATTTAATATTTAGTTATCTATTTTTGATAAAGAATTTACAAATAGTTCAAATGAACTAACCATTACTTAATTATCAGCTATTTAAAAAATTTGATCAGTAGTTCATCAAATGATTTATTAGCAATAAGTCACTGATTTGTTTCTCACTCATTTCAATTTGACTATTAAGTGATAGTTGCTTAATTATTAATTATATAGCAAATTTAGGGGATGCCCACATGGGAATGTGGTTTTGTAAATATGTAAAAGCTTTTTTTTATTATTTCAGCCTTGCACCTACAAGAAAACAGCATTTTAGGAGCCCTGAAACTGTGCTTTTTTTAAATGAGTTTCAGAGTTAAAGAAAATCTTGAAACACCACCCTTGCGTGTTTGTGTAGACAGCTAAAACACAACCTTTTGAAAATGATGATGTCAAAGCTCCACCTCTAACCTAACCTACAGCCCAAGCAACAAGAACATGCTCCACATACTTGACTCAAAACAAAGGAGAACTAGATGGAAGAGGTTTGATATTTACAGTTTGTACAGGAAGCTTGATGTGTATTGTGCCTTGTTTCCTGTTTTTGGTGCATTTTTTTTCAGATACAGGCTTGGCATGTTTACTACAACATTTAGGGGGGGGTTGTGTTTCTGTGCGGATGAAGAAATTTTCTAGAAACGGTGCCGTGTTTACGAGGATATTTTTGGAAACGAAAAATAAAAGGACCATTTTAGAAAAACTGTTTTCATGTGGATAAGTCGGAATCATTAATCAGCTGTTGCCTAGCAACTATTTAACCATTAACAAATGTGATCGGGGTTTTATTCTTTGGCGTTAACGAGCAGTTAGTTTTAGATTTGTTCCACATTAGTTCCTAGCAACCAAGCAATTTTTACTTTTCTTGGTTGTTTCACCATAAGATAAAACGCTTTTATCTGCATCTAGTTTTAATATTCATCTTCATTCGTCTTCACCATTTATTTCTCTTGTATCAGTTTATGTAGCACTAACTCCATGTTGAATATTTTTGTCTCCCATAAATTTCACCTCTTCTGTAAAATATTATGTTTGTAAGATGATAAAAAAATAGAACCAAAAACTGTAATGGATAATTTTGATTCCCTTCACTTGATTTGATTCTTGTCCCTTTCTTCCAGGACCATCATGGACTGCAGTTTGTTAGTTTGTTTCAGATTTTTTTTTTGTGTATACATATTTGACAAGACAGTATGTTTTCATAGCATTTATTCACTCATCAACATTTATACTGAAGGTGTTTATTTGGATGGCATTAGAGAACAATATGATAAAGCAGTTGTTAAAAAAGCTCAAATCATCTCTATCTGTGAATCACGGTTTCCTAATCCCAGCCTATTTAACTGAATGTGAATCACTGGGAGGTGCATTGTCATTGACAGCCATTCAAATGAACCACAGGGATTCATTAAAATGAATGAGTCTAGCTTATAAATTTGACAAGTCCTCCAAAAGTTAATTGAATATCCATCGTCTCACAGTGTACTCATTATTTAGAGAATAATGGGTGTCACAATGCTCCCTAAACGTGTTTATACAGTACCAAGTCATTTAAATGAGCTTTTTGAGTCACATTTGTAATATGGTAAAATGTTTTTCCATCATTTACAAAATTAAAAGTGGTGATTGTGTTTTATGATGTCACGCTCAAAAAAATTAAAAATCCTCCAGACTAAGGGCAGTGCTGAAAGTTTAAATCTTGGTTTGGAAGAAAAGTTTCTGACAAATGTTGATTATGTCTGAACACATCCGCAGTGGAGTTGCAAGCCACAAAGTGCACGGTGTTCCCATCTGAAATAATGCTAAAATTTGGTAGAAGTGCATAACCATTTTGTTAGTGTTTGCATGCAGCTCTGCATGATATTCTAGAAAACATTACAGCATCCTCTGACAGGACGGTAGCAAATCAAACTCATGAGCATAGAAAGTACAGACTGTCTCCTAATGTTCCCCAAAAGAAGAAGGAAACGTTCTGATAATGGGGAAATAGTTTCTGTAATTGTGTGAGAATTTTTTCTGTATCCTAAACATTTATCTGAGACAGTTCGTCACTGTATGTTTTCTCAGGACTGAAGCAATGAGGCAGATTGCCAGGCCTGTTTATTGATGAGGCCAAGCAGGGATCCATTCTGCTGTGTTGACATCGCAAACACTTTGAGGCAACAGAGCGGCTGATGATAATAGCATCACTTAGACCAGTTGTAACGTTAACACTTCGCGGGAGGAGTTCAGTAAAGAATGACAGGTTCAGGCTGAAGCAAGATGAAGAAATTAAAAAAACAACAACAAAACGTTTCACTTAAAAATGAGTGTTGAGTTTCATTCTCTAAAACAAATATAAATTAAAACTAGAATTTGTAAACTGTCCCATTTGTGCTGGGATTAGGAGGTTTGTCTCTGATCCGGCCTGAGTATTTTCTTATCTTCTCTTGTTCTAAAATGCCATATTAGCATATTTGAAATTATAGCTCTGCAAATTGTCCAAGTGTGTCATAATCACTCAGTCAGGCTCTCCTGCATCCGATATGTTCTGCAGTTTATTGTAACTCAGTGTGTTACTAAATTTAGGGAAAATGAAGCGACTTTGGATGGATTATATGATTATGTAAAATAAAACACCAGGTTCATGTAGGTTTAAAGGACTGCTGTTATCCAACCCAGTAGGATCTTTAACTTAAAGGAAAGTTTGAAATCATAAAACATAAGTTGACCCAAACCCAGGCTTATATTTCTGTATATTAAAATCTGCTGGAATTCAGTGCAGCAAACATTTTCTTTTCATTATATTTGTTCTATGAATCTCTGTATTGTACTGAATATAAAGTGTAACTTTCTCTCTTAGTGCCCTATTATTACTTCTGTTATTCTGTGTAAAACACTAACAAAGCCCAACTCCTGTTCTCGCTCAGATTCATACATTTTTTAACATATGTTCTTATTATTACTAACAATAATGATTTTAAATTATAATTTCATTACTTTGCTCACCTGTTTCTAAAGCATAAATTCACATTATACAAACTGCTTGTATGTAATGCATTTTTTCATAATTAATAAGAAACTTTTTAGTTTTAGCTTTATGTAAACATAAATGGCACAACTGAGAAATTAGTGACAGTCAACATTTTTAATCAGAAACAATATCAGACCAGTTTTATTTTTATTCCTGAAATGTTTTTCATTAATCATGATGTGTTAACTATTTCCTTGTATGTCCAACAGATATTTTATCTTGTTTACCAAAATGATCATGTCATCATTAATAATAATTAGCATTTATTTATAATAACTCTTTCTTTTACACTGTTTAAAGCTAATAAAACACACTGGACACAATTCTTTAGTTTTTTTTTATCTACACTAAAGTAAATTGATCTCTTTAGTCTGTAGTTGTGCTTCCTTGCTTTACTTTAATGGGATTGGGACAGTTTTTCTACAACTGACTCTGCCCCAGTAATGAACGGGGTTGCTGCCAAAAGCCAGCCTTTCTCTGAAAAATCCTTTTTGAAAGGGTCATTTTATTGTGAAAGAAGTTGGGTTGTAATTTTAAACCAATTTCCTCGTAGCTGTTTATTTTTTGACCATCTTCTCTGAAGGTGCTAACCTTTGACCACATGTGAAAGAAAACAGCAGGACCTGTTAGAAAATTGTAACATTTTTTTGCATTTTTGTATTCTCACAGTAAAAAAAACAAACAACAACAAAAAAAAAAACCCATTAACCACATGGTTTTAGTGTGAGAAGATATACTGTATAGTTTGATGTAAAATGAAAACAACCAAGGTTGTAAATATGAAAGTGATAAGCTGTAATGGGAAACATTTAAATCCATATTTTGTTTATGAGATGCATCTGTTTATCAAAAACCTATTTTTTTGAGAATTTCTAGGTAACAGGTGAGTATTCTTTGTGTTGCAGACATTTATGCTCTTACATGTTCCCCCTCGCTGAACGTGTGTAGACAAATTCAGGGTTGCTGTTCAGGTATAACCCCCAGAAACCTCTGACAGAAAGAGATTTCCCAGATGATGATAGGTTTCATGCAGGGTTGACTTTGTCTTCTTCTTCTTTCTGCCACTGATTGTTACATTTAATGCAAAGTGTAACAGATCTGTTTAAAAGACACAGTTGATATTTAAGAGTTGTTTTCAGATGGACAAAACTAACAATAAAAAAGAAAAGCTTTGCATCTTGTTGAGTTGGGACGGCCAACATATAGCATCTTATAATTGAATCAGTGAATTTGTGATGATTTCAGCAGCTGCATAGAGCAGCAACAACTCATTCATTGACACACAAAAAAACATTATGCATCTGAAAAAGCATGATTGCGGTTCTTCTATCACATATCACATTATTTTCTACATTTTCAGGAAATAATGTTCTCTCTTGCCCTTAGACATTTAACATTATTCACCCTCTCTATTGTAATAAGCTGTTTCAGTTGTTGTGTGGGTGCTCCATTAACTGTTACTGACCTTGAAGAAACCACCTCTCTTAAGTCAAAGCTGTGCCAATACATGCCTACATATTTTTGTTTTTTCTAACAAAAGAGAATGGCAACACCTAGCATTCCTTGAAAGAATGCACATCGCCCACCACCTTTCATACCAGAGTTTTAAATGAAAAGCATCTTATGATTATGATTAAAAGGGACAGATTTAAAGCCATTTTAGCTTGTAAATGACGGTACAATCTCAAGAGATATTGTGAGGTCTTGTGAGATGTGTTAGTCAGAGTTTGTATTGGAAATCCCCTCTCAGCTACTACCACACCAAATTTTAGTTCAATGTCTGTAAAACCTACTGAGTTATAGCCATTTTTGTGTTGGCTATTGTTAATTAGCCGTGATGACAATCTTGAATAGGTGTGACACCAAAAGTTAATCAGTTATAGAAGTACAACTTTCTGAGAGTTTCATTAAAATCTGCCCAGTGGTTCATCAGATGTTTACCTAAAAGCGTTGATCCCAAAGGTTTTAAGCTAAAATATTGCGTAATATGTAGCGTTTGGAGTATGTATTAGGGATGATGCTCAGCTACTACCACACTAAATTTTAGCTCAAATCTGTAACACTAACTGAGACTTTCATTAAAATTCATCTAGTGGTTCATGAGATATTTTGCAAACGAACAAATACGAACACAGGCTAAAACATCATCTCCCTTTTGCCTTTGGTGGCAACGATAACTAATGCACTAACGCTGCTTAAAAACTAATATGAAGTACAATCTGGTTAGCCTGATAACCTGGCCTCTTTTCCTCCTCTGTTATCTTAAGAAATTAATTATCCAGGATGAGGTATTGATTAAAATTTGATTGTGTTAAAAGGCTATTGATGCTTTAACTTGGTAAACTGGAATATCTGTACATTCTTCCTCTTTTGGGTCAAAACAAAAACAACAGATTAATCTGTGTTCAAAACTTAGAGAAGAAAAAGCTGCGTGACACACAATACAAGAGAGAAACAGACTTTACACTGAAGGTGATTGTTTTTGTTCTCATATCTTTGCTCATTGCATCAAGATGAGATCGAGCACATTCCTCTATCAGCACAGCAACACTCGTCCCAAAGGACAGCAGAGAGATTGACTTTGTTGCATGAATGCTCTTTCCTCATTCAGCCTTCGTCTTCAAGTTGTCGAGACTAAATGGGATCTTGGCACACAATAAAGGGTGCAATTTTGACACTAAACAAACCCCTTTATCTTTAAGATTGACTGTTCCATGCTTTGGATGACACACACACATACAGTAAATCTAATTTATAACAGGGGACCAATCGACGTCAGGCTCTATTACTTTTGTGCCTCGGCCCAAAAATGACCAGAGCAATGTGCCTCAAGGTTTTTATATCTTCTCAGCTTCAGAATTTTATTACATTGACTCGTAGTGCTGTGAGTTTGGACAGGAAGGCGAAGTGATGGAAACCTGACAGAACTCAGTGATATTGAAGTTTGAGTTCACTGTAATACAGATATTTTATTTTCCAAAAGAGTCAATAACGAAGGTGCCACAATCATGTTTCCATGAAAGGAACGGGCTGGCTAAAAGAACTCAAATTCATGCCAGGACTTCTGAGAAACTGAACTTGCTGCAATATGTCTGTCCCTACAGCAGCAAAAACTTGTCAGGTTGGTGGGGTGGAGGATGGTTTGAACCCAAATGCAGGTAGTACACAGAGGAACTGAATGAAAATCTGATATGTTAACAAAAAGCAAAACAAAAGGCTAACGTGGCAGTAATAAAAACTTAAAGCCCAAGACTGCAGGGAACACACAAGGCAAGCCACAAAGATAAACCAGAAAGCATATAGGAGTGATAATGAACCAGTCACCAAGTGAGGAAGATGACCAGGTTTTAAAGACTGAGGGTAACGAGGAAGTGGAAACAGGTGACTGATAAGAAACGAGGGACAGGTGTGGGTGGTTGAGGCAGACTAATAGAACTACTGAGGGAGAGTGAGTGATGCACAAGGAACACATTAACACTGGGGAATAAATTAAACACATGGAGCACAAGAAACATGAAACAATAAACCCAATACAAGAGCAAACCCAAAGATACCCAAATCCTGACAAAACTGTGCTGTTTATTAAGAAATGTTTGCCCTTTAAAGCTTAGTTGAAAGTTATTATTTTTAATTGTATAGTAAGATTAGATTTTAAAGATGTAACACTTAAAAATACAAATAAATTATAAATAAGATAGCTCAGATTAGCTGATGTTTTTCCATAAATATTCAGTTTTTCGCCCCATGCAGTCCTGGCCGTGCTCATCCTCCCGCTTTGCTCCTTTGAACTGTGCAGAAAGACACTGTTTTTCCATCCTGCAACACGTGGAAACTATTGATTTCCCCTGACAGAGAAGAAATATGAAATGTCCTAACGTATTTTTAAAAAACATGCATGTGCACAATATTGTATTTTCTACCTTGTCTGCTGAATGTGCCGGTGATTTTTGTTTTCTCAGCAGCCAGTTTCCTGTAGTGTTTATCTGTTTGCTCAGTCTGTGTGTGTGTGTTTGTGTAGGTGATCTCGTGACCCGAGCCATGCACCACCTTCAGCCGTTGTATATGAAGAATCAGAACAATGGGACGCCACTCCATCCAAAGAGCTGTGTGATTCACTGGGCACCTGAAGCGATCTACACACTGTGTTACTTTATGCACTGCCCTCATATGGAGTGGGAGAACCCAAACGTTGAGCCCTCCAAGGTTACCTTACAAACAGAAAGGTGAGACACAAACACATGCAAGACAAACAAACAGAACTAAGATTAGTAATAAACAGAAGTTTGAGACACTCAGACCTTTTACTTTAACCTCACTATTTATTACCTTTGTCTGGAAAAAACTAACAAGCACACAAAAAACATTTAGTTGAAAGAACTGATGGTGAAGATTTACTAAAAACTTGCAATTAAGTGTGACACATTCAGTTAAATTAAATTCAGTATAATTCAATCAAATCATTTAATTTTTCCACCCTCTTCAACAAAATTATATTAAATTTATTTCAGTTCTTTTTAATTCAATTTGATTCTATTTAATTTAGTTCTGTTCAGTTCTGTTGTCCTCATTTCAAATTATATCAGTTCAACATGAATCAGTTCACTGCAATGTTTTTATTGATATAACACTAATTTAAAACAATCAAAAGATTCAATAATCAAAAGATTCAAGCCCTCAGATAACTTTGACCAAAGTCTCAGACCATGGTTAGGAAGCTGGAGCTCTAAGGCTGAGGCATCAGACTCATTATATTAAAGGTCAGGTGATTCAGTGTCTTATAAATACTCTGACATGAACTGAACTTATCAGATCAGAACTAATAGAACAACAACAACAAAACGATGTCTGGTGAAAGGTTTAATTGAGATAATGTGTCTAAACATTGTGTAGGATTGTACTTATATAAAGAGCAGGGTGTTTAATGACAAATATATATTGTTAAAATGTCAATATTTTCTCCCCCCTCCCTCTTTTTGCATTTAAATAAATGCATTTAATGCTATTGTGTTTGCGTTGTTGACACATACTCCATAAATCATTTACAGCTAATCAAACCCATTGTTCTGCTGCAGCCTCTCTGATGAGGCTGTTTGTACTGCAGGTCTTTCTGCACTCTTTGTTGTTGTTTGTAAACTGGCATTTTGGAATACTCAGTGTCAGATTCCTAGAAATATTTGTTCAAACCCGATTCTCTAAAAGTTTCAAAATGTCTGGCACTACTGAACTCAGAGCACTAATGATGGCTTTGATCAACATCTGTGAAAATTGGTCAAGATGTGCATAATGTTCCAAAAAAAAAAAAAAAAAAGAAGAATAAAGCAGGGTAGAAGAATAAAATTATTGTCACACACAGATATATAGCAATTAAAGGTCCAGCACTCGATGAAGGAATGCGGACCACCTGGCGCCTTTCATGCCAGAATTTTAAACTAAAATCATCTTATGTATGAGTTGTAGCTGTTTTAGTCCAACCTTGTAAATGACTTTAAAGTATGTAATTTCTCAGAGTATGTGTTAAGGATGACTCTCAGCTAATATTACACTCAATTTTACCATAGTATCTGCAAAACTGGCTGAGTTAAAGACATTTTTGTGTTGATTAGCTGTCGTGGCCATCTTGATTGGGTTTGACTCCAGAAGTTAATCATTTGTAGAGGTTCATCTATGATGAGATTTTTTCACTTTTATTATACACCGCAGGGGAGGTAAATATAATACATTTAATGTTCTCTGGGACAACAATAATAAAACACCATAATAACTTTGTAAGAAGACGTGGAAACTCCCTGCAGTTAAACACAATTTATTCCCCTGGCTCTGTCCTGCTTGTCACCTCAGCTCATGGACACAGCCTGGTGGTTCTGCTCCATCAGAACTGCTGAGATCATTCTGCTGCAACGGTACATGTCTGCAGACTCTTCTTTTATTATGTTTCTGCTCTCAAACCTGAAACGACACACTCTCTATCTGAAAGAAAACCTCAGTTTTATAGATGTGAACTTATTGGATTCTCAAGTGACCCAGTGGGAAGAAAGATTCTGTTGGAGCTTTTGTGTGAGTGATGGATGAATTAGGTAAGATTTTTAGTTTTAATTCACACTTCATCCCCTCAATCAGGCAAACACAGAGGACTTCTTTTACTTTTTCCTCACATGAAACAGGCTTTTATGAGACTTTTTTTATTCCTTCACACTTTGTATGCTCAGTATTTCTTACACATTTGTGGACTTCCCCCACAGTTTCCATAGGTTAAAAACAGGGCTGACAGTTGATCCTATACAGTCTTCAGCTGGGCCTCCAGTCCAGACTGTTTCACCTGCAGTGCAGCAGTTTTTTCAGCTATTTTGTGTCCCAGGTGTCCAGCTTGTGTCTGCTTTAGCTCAGTTTTCTGTCACAAACATCACATTTACTCATGTTTGTTTTAGTTTTATTGAAGCAGGATGGCAGAGCCAAGTTTAGGGAAACCCCAAGTGGAAGTTTCCTTTGGAATTTCTACAGCTTTTAGAAAGATTACTCCTCAGAAAGACCTTGAACTGTTTGTGAACTGCAGTTTCCATTGAGCTTATGAAAGAACAGCTATTATATTGTGCGTTCCCTGCCTCTTGATGAGGTGTTGTATTCTGCTTTAATGATGTCTCTAGAACTGACATGTCACATGGCTGTAGGTCACGCTCCTCTGACTTAGCTTTTTTTTATTTTCTTTTTACCAAATCAAATCTCCCATTGGCTCAAGAAAGTAATGATAAGTAGTTCATTTTATTAGGTGACTGGAGAGAGCCAAGCATGGTCAAGGATTGTCCAGGCACTAATGCATCCTTAGTAAAGTAATAGACTGACCAATAAATCTAAGAGAAACTGTTTCAGTAAGTGCATTTAGCATTTATATACTTTCCAGATGTGTAAGTTGCCCATGCCATCAGCATTAATGCACCCCCATGCCATCAGAGAAACCACAGCTCAAAGATCACAGCCATCTAATATTGACTTTCAGCCTTGTCCTTTGCACCAGAGATTTCTCCCGATTCTTGAAATCTTTTGATGATGTTATGAACTGTAGATGATAGGTTATTCAGTCTTCCTAATTTCCTGTTGAGAAACATTAGTTAAAATTGTTCCACTATTTTTAGACGCAGTGTTTTGCAAACTGGTGAACTCTGCCTATTTTTAGTTATGAGAGATTCAGCTTCTCTGAAATGCTCTTTTAATTTCCAGTCCTCTTACTGACTTGTTGCCAATTAATAATTAGTTACAAAATGCTCTTCCAGCTGTTTCTTATTTGTACCGCTTACTTTTACAACTTTTTGTTGCACCTGTCCCAACTTTTTTTGAGATGTTTTGCTGGCATCAGTTTCAAAATT
>JAOXNZ010000012.1:22409236-22423155 GCA_028566095.1 Kryptolebias brasiliensis | reverse complement strand
GAACTTTCATTTTAAAACATTGAGTGACTTTTATTTACTTGAGTGGCATAGCAGATTAAAAAGAAAGAAGCTGATGGATAAAAGTCAGTTTGGTGACGGTTGGTGGAACTGAGAAGAGTTTTAAAAATTACAGATGCTTAAAAAGTGCCTTCTAGTTTTATCTCTTTGGACGTTGTGGTTTGTCAGTTCTCGTTGTAAAGTGAGTCAGCATTACAAACACTATGCTGAAAAATGCAGAGTCACCTTCCTGTACTGCAACAAGTCAGACTCACTCCTCTTTAATGCAACAAAGAAGCTCAGAAAAGCAACCATAAAATTATGCATTAAAGCTGCATAGAACATTGATTTTAAACGAAGTACATTTGACTTAGAGGTTCTTTCAGGACGCAAACCAGTTCATTTAAGGCCAATGTGATAAATATTTGTTTTAAATGTTAAAACTATAGTACTGTGAAAGTCTTGAGCTACTTCTTATTTCTTTACATTCTACTTTAAAGGAGCTGTGTTTTTTTAATTCTTTTTGTAATTTTTAAAGTGATTCTCCAGTCTTTCTGGAGGTCTTTGTTTGTTTATCTCATCATTTCAATATAAATGGTTTTCTTGGCTTTTAAAGACAATTATCAAAATCTATGAATTATTGAATCATTAAAGGGCTCCTAAATTCAATAACTCAATGTTGTGTCTACATATAAAATAACAACTCAGCAAAGAACCAGCTTTAAATATAATTTCCCCACACTTTGTTACAATTATCATGTCATAAAGACACAATTTGTTCTAATTTATCTAATTCACAGAAGGCCAGAGATGACATAGTTTGACAGATATAAAGTAGTATTCTTGTATCAATAAAGTACTTCTATATAACTGTTAGCCAAAAATGTGGAATATACTGACACTGTGTGTGGTGTGTCGGAGGAAAATGATGACAAAAGAAGTTTCTTTCACGAAATATTATCTAGAAGAAATGCTTATGTGAAACCAATAATAGGGAAATAAAACATCTGATACTGGCAGCAAGGTTAGCAGCATCTTACTGTGAATGTTACAATAAAACATGTTTTTTACAATACTGTATTTATTACATTAAGAGTAAAATACTTGCATAGGTATTGCCAGTTTTTTACTGTTTTGCTACAACTTTCTTGAAATTACTTTTATTTCCAGTATTCTATGTTGTATTAGTATACATCAATATTATTTAAAAAGGCCAGAAAACATTATAATCAAATTACTTTGAATATTTTAACTGTTTTTGTTTGCTTTGGTTCCAGATTTATACTAATTATGTTTATTTAGATTTGTTAACTTCTCCCATCTGTGACTCTGAAACAGCACAGATCCTGATGGCAGTTTATTTTATCGGAGACATAAAATTACAGAGAACAGGCATTGCTTTAGTCTTTTCATGTCTTCTCTGAAGGCAGAGCTGTGAAGACGACGTGAGGTCACTCTGCACCACAGCGCTGTCAATAAAGATGCTGCTGACAAGAATTCCTCTCCCACTTCTCCAGCTGACGCGCCGATTTAAAGGGAATGTTGAGAGATTCATCATACCATTATGTGCCTTTTTTTTTTAATCAGTCATTTCTGCTTAAGGCTTTTAGCCATCTACATATGAGACAGATTATATTTTCTCTATGTGATGATGTCACCAGCAGCACAAAACTTTAGATTTGTTAGACTTTTGGATTTGTGGAATGAATTATTAAAGTGCTAATTTGTGCTCCAGTCTTTACAAATCCTCTTTAATGTTCTCAGAGACTGTTGCAAAGTGCTTGTCTCATTGGGTGAATGGTATTTGTAGTTGAGGGACATTGTGACAACAGTTGTTAAGGCGTTGCCATGGTTACGGCTGCCCGGGAACGATTTAGAGCTGGGAATGCTGCTCTGTGTTAAAGACTGAATGGCATCCTAAGGTGCACATACATGTTTATCTGCAGACACACACTCTCAGGGTGTCATCGCTCAACACGATCTTGTTCCTGAATTAGATTTTTGGTGGAAAACAGAAATGATTCATCATCAGATTAGCTCTGTCAGACCGGACACTGTTTGATGAAGCCATGAAAATGTCTCTGCTGCCTCTTTTCTAAAGCACCGCAGGGCATCTTAATTTACTGAGCTGTGAACTGAAAGTAAAGTAACTCCAGGGGAAGCAACACAAAGGGATGAATATAAACACTTTTTGACTGATTGGATTTTTATGAAATTCTCATTTCTGTAAAGTGAAAAACATTCTGTGTTGACACGTTTTTAGTTCTGAAGGCCCATTGTTTGGTTTTCTAAGTGGGCTGACGTGCTCATGGGCGAGTGTGTGTGTGAGTGTGCACATGAGCAAATGGGGAGGAGGATAAAAAGAGTACTCACCCTGCTAACTCTGCCCCCAGTTAGAGCCCCTCCATCCTCCCCTTGTTGTCATGCACAAGTGCATTCCCTTTGGCACAAAGTAGGCAGGCAGCACAAGAGCCATGTGTTTCAGCTCCACGCTTTGAAGGGCTCAAAAACTTTTCAGAGCTGCTTCTGAAAAAAAAAAAAAAGGCAAAAGAAAAAGAAAAGGGAAAGAGGAGGAGAGCAGGGGTGATGAGAGAGTAAAAGTTTGTGGGAGAGGGATGGGGTGCAGAAGAAGCTCCAGAGATAAACAAGCTTTCTTGCTTACAATGTTTTGATAGCAGGTTTTACGGATACTTCTGTTCTGTGGAGATTTACAACAAAAGGTGAGTGTAAATTATTGTGTCAAAACAAAACTGGAATAAAGAGAAAGCTGAAATACCTGATGTTCATTTAGCTTTAGTAGACAAATATAAAGGGATTGTTTATGTGCCACTGCACAATTAGTTGTTTACTTAACCTCAGTTTATTGCACTTTTAAAATATTTTTTTGTTGTTGTTTTGTGTTGCAGCCCCCTAATTCCAATCTGAAAATGAACCTTATTGTGAAATTTGATATAAATGGATTTAAGAGCAGAAAGACAAAAATGAACTTTGTGTTTCTAAGGTTTTCTTTTATTTTCTTAGTTTTTTTCAGCAGGTATAGCCACCAGCTGTAATAATGCAGCGAGAGGAGCTGTCAGCCAGAGAGGAGTTCACCTACAGCCACATGTCCACTCTGGAGAGAGGCAGTGGGACGCTGGGACGCCGAGGCGAGAGAAGGCCAGACAGGGGGGAGAGGGACAGGCCAGAGCGCGACAGCTACACGGTGGATGTGAGAGCCAGTGACCTGCAGCTGTCCCAGCCAGAGCCTCTGAGACATCCCTGCTTCAGCTGCAGGGCCTGGCTCTACAGCGTCCTCATAGGGGTGAGAAGACACATGGACGAAGCGTGAGACAACAAAACAAAAACTAGAGAAGCTGCATTTCCCACAAAAATACAGTGTGAATGCTGAGTGATGAAGGGCTTTGCTGAAATTTGTTGAAGAATGAATTTTAAACTGAGCTGTTAAAGTAAAAACAGGCAGAACAGAAATCAGCAAAACAGTAGCTCAAAGCTAAAATAAGTGAAAAGGTATCTAAAAGCTAAAATCAGAAAAGTCATATCTTAAAGCTAAATTTAGCAAAACAGTAGAAAAAAGCTAAATTATTAAAACCATATCTAAAAGCTAAAATTTGCAACACATCAGCCTAAAGCTAACTCTAGCAAAGGTATAGCTAAAAGCTAAAAATACAAGACAGTAGCCAAAAGCTAAAATGAGCATAAGAAGACAAAAACAAAACAAGTCTGCTGAAGCAGATTTCAGAGACAATGTTTCTGAAGGAACGGATGAGATTTAAATGTATTTTTATACAGAAATTATTTGTAAATAGAGTTAAATATTTCAAAACATATAAACGATACAAATACTGAAAGTCACAACATATTATTCCTGATCGAGCAGATTGTTTTGATACATGAATGGTTAAAAGAACACAAAGTAGTTTGATTGCAAAACAACATATGGAAAACATGGAAACTATAAGGAAAACAATAGTGTGAATGTTGAATTTAAAGTATCCAAATACATGAGTTTTTAATCAAATGTGGCAACAAAAATTATTTTGTGCTCTGAATTTAAAGTGAACATAGAATTTCCCTGATGGATAAAGTGAGTTTTCTTTCTTTCAGTATCTTAAATGTCGACAACTGGTCTTTCAGTTACATTAATTTACCTGAGAACGTCTAGTGCAGGGGTAGGCAATCCTGGTCCTCAGTGCAACTATCCTGCATGTTTTACTTGTTTCTCTGCTCCAACACACCTGATTCAGTGGTTAAATCACCTCTTCATGTTCTGCAGAAGTCTGTTAATCACCCATTGATTCAAATCAGGTGTGCTGGAGCGGGGAAACAAGTAAAACATGCAGGATAGTGGCACTCGAGGAACAGGATTGCCTAGTGCATGAGTCATCATGTGCATGAAATTCTTGTTCAGTTTCTCCCGGTAAATGCACTTATACAACATATATGCATCTTTATGTTCTTCAGGGGAGTCTGCTCATTACATCTGGTTTCTCTCTGTACCTGGGAAATGTGTTTCCTGTTGCCATGGACTACCTGCGCTGTGCTGCAGGCTCAGTGAGTGACTACCACTGACTTTACATCTACCTTAATGAGCCTTATTACATTTCAATTAGCACTTCATGGCAAAGTGACAGTTATCCAAGTTTCAGTTAGTACAAAGATAAAAATCATTTCAGCAGCTCATTTGTTCTTCTTCAACAGGGAATCCCCGCAGCAATAGCTAGCTTTGCTATTGCCAAGAAAAGGCATGTTGCAGTGAGTAAAGACAGAAAAAAAAGTTATTTTATTTATGTGTTGACTGATTTGAATTGACTCTTTAATAGTAATGAGCATTTGTTGGTTTCCTTTTTTTAGGTGTCAGATTTTCAAGTTGTCTTTGTGTCAACATTTGCTGTGACAACCACCTGCCTGGTTTGGTTTGGGTGTAAACTGGTCTTGAACCCCTCAGCTGTCAATGTAAATCCATCCTGGGTCATCTATAATGACCTGGGGTAGCAACCAATCACTGACTTGTTATTTGAAATAACTTTCTCTGTTTCTTTTCCTTCATGTATTATTTATGCATCCTTTCTTGGCCCCTCCCTGTCTGGCCTTAGATTAACTTCAACCTCATTCTGATGATTTTGCTGGAGGTGTTGATGGCCGGCACCGTCATCCTGTCAGCTCGCTCTGCAGATGACTGCTGCTGCCGCAAGAAGGTGTGTGTGAATGTTTGTTCACGTGATTGATTGCTTTTGTTCCCTCATCTGATGCTTCTTCGTTTTTATTCCTGTTGTAACTTCAATCCTACCTATTTCAATTTCCTAAAGTCTGGAACATGTCACAGACCTGTGGTGACCAAACCTGCAATCTTCCCCACTCGACTCCTCAAGGCATATTCTGTGAGTCAAGATTTTGATTTTGTTGCACATGATGCTGCATTTTATTTCTGATAATAGCTGACAATTTTTTCTTACAGGTGATTGAGGTGATTGTGGGAATCTCTGCTGTATTTGGAGGCATTATAGCTCTCAACATGGACGCCTTGCTGCCTGGTCCCTACTTGTCCGTTACATTTTTCTGGATTCTTGTGGCTGTAGGTTTTTCCACCCACATGACAACTTGGAGTGATAAATAAATCATGAGAAGCTGTAAGTTACTGGCCTAATCACCTACGTTTTGTCTCTAATGCGTTACAGTGTTTTCCAAGTGCTATCGCCAGCCATGTGGTGTCAGAATATCCCAACAAATGCCTGGTGAGTTGGAGGGTATATATAAATGTTTGGTACCAGATGAAGGTTTAGATTGCTACAGGCTGCAGCAGCACTAGTGAAAAGTCTGATTGATCTTGCTCACAACTTTATCAGCTAAACATATGTTTCTTCAAGAAACATATCTTTGCTTATCCTGGCTTAAAAGCTCTATTCAAAGATCATCAGATTAATTATTCTGTCATTAGGAGTCATTTACAAAATGTGTCACGCGCATTTAGATGGTAATTCACTGACTTTTGATGATGAAACATTTGCCATGGAAGCAGAGTAGTTTTATTTTGATGAATTTTTTATAAAGGTCATATTTGTGCAGGTGTGGTTGCACAACAGTGGTACACAACCCACCCATCAAACCTTCCCAAAACTCTTCTGCACTTTATAACAAACCAGCCTTTTCTACCATCTCTGTTGTTAAAGAAAGGTTTCTTGCCCTTCTACATATGAACTTGACCTGCGGGGTTCCCATTAAGTGGTGCTCCCTAATTATATAACAAAATGAGGAAGATGACATTCAAAACAGTTTACCATCAGCCTCTAGCTGTCTTCTACTATCAGTTATATTAACTGTTGGAGGGTTCAGCAGAAGCCTTTTGCTCAGGAAGAAGTTGTGGAGTCAGGAAATTTGAAAAGTTTGAAAATTGCATCATCTGGCCCTTTCTTTGCAGTTATGTAAGACTGAGATGTTGGTAAATTTTAAAACTCAAACTTTTGGCAACTAAGACATCTGTAAGATGCATTCCACGTTATTTTTAAATTTAATGTTTAAATGTTTAAAGCATAATTAATACACACACATACTGTAATCTTCATCAAACATTAGGTCTATAAATCCTCTCCTCACTCAATAACTCAGAAATCCTAATGTTTAGATGTCACTGTAAATATAAAATAAAAAATGGTTTGTGAAATATTTGTGTTTTTTTTATTAATTAAAATTCAAGTACTGACCAGATTCTATGACTTTGAGTTGTTTACATTTTTTCTTCCACTATTTGCTAACCTATAGGAGATGAATTAGATTGACTTTTCTTTAGGTCTATCTCCTCTTCATCCTGCTTTTTCAAAAGGATTTTATTCTCATTTCTTGTTGGGTTTTTTTTCTTTCTCTATCTCCTTTGGTGGCATTTCTCAGGTGGAGGTGCTGATTGCCATCAGCAGTGTGACATCTCCCCTGCTCTTTTCAGCCTCCGGCTTCCTCTCTTGCAGCGTGATCAACTTTATTGAAATTTTCCTTCATGATGTGCCTACAGCCAAGGTGAATTTAATGAAGCAAATGTGTGTGAAATGTGCAAACCTTTATAATGTTACCAATCCAGCCTTGACTTCCAGTTGACAGGGGAAAAAAGGAGCAGAGTTTTGAAAAGCCAGTGGAAATTACTTGTGATAAAATGAACAGATTTTTTTCTGTTTGTGTGTGTGTGTACCAGCAATCCTATGACATCCTGCTGCTGATTCTGATGGTGCTGCTGCTGGTGCAGGCAGTCCTTACTTCAGCCACTGTGGTGCACTGTGCCACATATAAGAGTCAGCTCCGCATGAGGGCTCCAGAGTGCGATGACGGCATGCAAACCACAGCTTATTACAGTGAGGTACGGCAGGTGAAAGCAGGAGCAGAGGGCACAAAATGTGTTTGTCTCATTCTAGGCACTTCAATAAGAGATACACGTCAGCCTGGTAATACGAAAGGTGTTTCTTTTCGTTGTGTTTTTACAGGTTGCAGCACATTTATATAACATCTAAAACTGTTTTAGTTATCTCTTTATCTTTGTGCTTCTCTCTCTTTGTGTTTGGCTCCTTGGCAGCAGACACCCAATGGGACGCTGCAGGATTTTGACAAAGACCGAGCCTGGAAGGCAGTTGTGGTCCAAATGGCTCAATGAGAAAACTTGGTCTGGAGCTGGAAAAAAAAGGAAGAAAGGGGGAGATTAAACAAACTTTGTAAGCTGTAAGCATAGAATGACATGTAGACCACAGGAAAAAAGGGTGAGACAAATTGGAAGGAAGCTTAAAAACAAAAGATTAAGAAGAACTTTAAAATGGATTGCATTAGCCCTTTTCTTTCATTTTTGTTGTTTGAGTTTTATGTTTTTGTCTCATTCTAATGATGGTAAGGAGTGTTTTACCCAGGAAACACCAAGTGAACAGGATATAATTAAAAATGGAGTGAAACAATAATAGGCAACCACTGCTTCATCTATGTTAAATTTCACACAATAAATAAACAAAACATCAAACCTCCTGGGTTTAATGGATGTTGCAGTTGTATCAGAATTATTTCAGTTGTTTAGTAAAATATCAGTAAATTGTGCCCTTTCAAAGAGAATAAACCAGGCATGTTTCAACACATATGAAAGATGGTAAATTTTATAACACATTTAAAACAGTGTCAGATGTGTTTTCTCAGAATAGTAAATTCTAAGTTATCTGAGCTTTTTAGATTCTGTTTAGAGGTTTAGGTCCTTTGTATCTGAGCTTATTAGTGGTTGCAAAAACAATTATTATGAAACAAAAGATGTGTGATTCCATTCACATTATTACTGATGTAAAGACTGAATGATGTTTTGCCTCAAGAAATGAATGACTTTCTGTTGTAAATAAAAATGAATAAAGATGTGTTTGGTATCAGAATCAGAATCAGCTTTATTTGCGAAGTACATTCACACATACAAGGAATTTGTCCTTGGTTACAGTAGCTCACAGTGCACAGAATAACAACAAACCACACAGTAAAAAAAAAAAAAAATTAAATTTTGGTATCTTTAATAGTTGCTCTTTTCACTGTTTATAGTTGCTGAGATCATCTGCAAAAAGCAATATGTAACTAGATAACAGAAAAGACAACTAACAACAACTAACTTTCTTAGCAACATTTCAGATCATTCTTTTATTTCATATTTAAATATAAACAGAACATGAGTAATTTAATGTGCGCAAGTTGCTAAAAAAACAAACACTCAACTGCTTTCTTAAATTGAAGCAGTGATTTCATTGTTGCTATATTCTTTTGACAAGCTAACTAATTTTATTTCTTCCACCTTGTTAATCCTCCATCCATTCTTTATTCTATCAAGTCAACTAATTTATTTATTAGGTTGTTTATTTTCAACAAACAATGTGTGTTTTTCCAGAATTTGCCAGATGTCCTTTAATTGTGAAAGTACCACCCACACTATAACATAACATTTTTAAATTATTGTTTTTGGTCTATTTAACCCCCTCAGAGCAAAAGACCTGTGCATTTCACCACAGTTGTTTTGATGTTTATGGCAAGGATACATTTGGTGGTGAGGGTGATTATTTGCCCAAATGTGGCTGCACATCAGAACAGTACAGAATCACCCCAGAGACTTTCAGATCTTCACTAGTGTTCTTTGCAGACAACCAGAAATTTGAACTGACTTTTCTGGCTCTTTCATAAAAGTGTTGGCTGTTTTGAAAGCCCCAGCTTGACTGAAACCATTCCTTTAAATGCTATGTCTTAAATACATTACAGTCAAAGTACATGGCTGACTGGGAGAGCTCTGGTGTCTTCTTACAGCCTTTTATTGATTTTTTCTGTTTTCAAAGTTTGGAGAGGCTGCTTAGATGCTGCTAAGTGTCAGGACAAGGTTTAAAGTGTAGGTCATTACAAAACAGGGAAATGTGCATCAAATGATTTTTTCTACTGTCTTGGTTCCTGTTTTTCTAGGTTTAAGTTTTGTTTTGTTTTTTTGCTTGTTTGTTTGTTTATTTCTTGTCCTTCTGTTGCATCACTGACTCCTGATTTGTTCTGTCTTGCCTTTCCCTGTTTTTGTTACACCTGTTCTTTATGTTCTTCGTCTCTTTCTATTTATATACTGTATAGAGTCCTGTAAAGAGGTTATGAATGATTAATAGCTTACCTGTTGTAGATAGGTGAATAGTTCAATGACACTGGTTTGGAAACACAGATTCTGAGCTGATTGAAAAGGCTACTTTGAGTGGGGCAAAGACCAAAGTAGATTGCTGATATATACTGTAAATGGATATTCTTTTATCATCCATTTTTCTGTTAGCCAGGTCATTTTTAGGATTTGTTTTCTATGTTTCCAGCTGTGGATTTTCCTCAGCGACTCTGTCTTATCACACACATCTGTCTGTAATCATCTCTCCTGTTCTCATCTGCCAATTCTCCATCCCAGTATATACACACTGAAAACTTACAAACAACACATACTGAGTCAAATTTGGACTGAGCCAACCCTGGATAGTTTTAACTCAACAGGGTTGGGTAACCAGTTTGACTCATCATACTGAGTTAAGTTTTCTACCCCCCAAAAATGGGTTAAATAACTAATTTGTTGAATTAGAGCTAATAATCACAACTTGGTGCTAGATAGGTGGTGCTAACCACTATTAGCATAAGCTAGCTAGCATTAACTAATGTTATTTTAGGAACCCAAATTCAATATCAAGTGCAAACTAAAGTTATAAATAAAGTCAACTAGGTTGAACATGTTACAAGTTGTTTTAAGTCTTAACTTCACTTAAGGGGGATTTTCATTGGGTTGCAGGTAATTGGCAAACAATATTCATGAGGAAGTCTTGCAATTTTTGTGGGTTTCTCAACCCATTTGGAACCCAGATGGGTCTCAGGAGTCTAGAGAGAGCTGTATTTTGACACCTGTACAGGAACTCTCCTCTGACAGAAAACATCTGAGGCAAATGTTCAGGTCTAGAAACCACACTGATGATAAATAATAATTATTGAAAAACTGGTCCAAATCTGCCTATCTACATTTCAAAAGTGGTCTCCAGCAGATTAAATTATAAATGTGGTGTGGCTGTCAAAGTGAGAACAAAACAAGCTGAGGTGGGCAACAAAACAATGTGCGTGACCACAAATGAAGTTTTGCAAGCCGTACACACAAAAATAGGCCAAGATTTTCAAACCTGGCTGTTCAAAATGCAGCCACACTGCTTGGTGGTCACGGGGTTGCAAACTCCCAATTTGAGTGAAACTGCAAACAAAAAATCCTGTTGCTTTTGGTTGTTTGTTTTCACTTTTGAGGGATTTTTTTCACCAACTAGTTGCCCAACAGTTCATTAAGATATTACCTTTATAATTCTGAAATTTTAGATGGAGTATTTTAGCTAATGGTTTGATGTCTTGGATTTTCCACAGGAAGAATAACTCAACAACAACAACAAACGAGGAAAGACTCTCGCCACACCCAGCGAGTTTGACTGACAGTCATATTTCCCATTCCTTATTTGTATCCGTCTGTGGCCAGTCCCCCACATCCACATGATGGACATCTTGGATAAACCTATGAATGAGCAAAAAGACACCCGCCAGTGCCTTGCTGTTTGGTTGTAGACCAAGGAAACAAGATCTGAGCCGGTCTGCAAGAGTCTTATTGAGCCAGTAGGGGGGCTAAACTGAAAACTGAACAAAATAAAACTTAAATAAATGAAACTTGATGTTTGTAAACGTTTGACAAGTATTGTAATCAGCAAAATATCACCCTGCGCCCTCCTGATTCGTTCTCAGTATACAATAATAAAAGAATCAGAGACGCCTGATGTTCGGAGCGGCAGGATTCTGAGACGTTATCTTCTGTTTCTGAGGAGTGGGAGGGGATATGAGAAGAGAGGCTCTGAGGGAGGGGAGTTGGAGGGGGGAGAAAAGGCGGAACAAACCGGTGAGCTCGGATACATGCTGGAGCTGCTCGCCCGCACTGCAGATTAACTCTTTCCGCGCCGGGAGAATCTGCGAGACGCGGTGAGTGGATTTTTATTTCCATCTTCTTCCTGCCTGCACATGGCACCACACTGAACAAATCCGGTAGGGTGGTGGGGTAGGGGGTGGGGTGGGACGTAGTTAGCTTGTTCTAGTTTAGACAGACGGGAGCTGAGCATCACAAAGAGTGTCCTCTTGTCTCTCTCACACACACACTTTCTGAGTCAGACATGGAATCGATGCGCTTGATTTTCGGCAGCTCGTTCCCGGCTTTTCGGGAGCTGTTCGCCGCTCAGGTGCTGAAACAGCTCGTCATCTGGAATGAACTGATCTTGCGTCCTGAACTGAAGGACCCCTACAGAAGACAACAGTGAGGAGTCCAACCATAACTAGGACATGATGATCTTTTTATAAAACAACATTTCTTTGTTCTTTTTTGGAGGTGGGGGGACTTGCTGACAAAAAGAACAAAGAGGATACTTGATTGTGTTTGTCTGTTTGAATCGGCGGATTGTAAAACAGTCCAATCCGATTTGTTCAATGTGTCAGAGAACAAGTGGCATTTCCCTCCTGAAACTTCTCTCCTCCTCTGCCATCATCTAATTAATAATGAATGGAGCTCCTCTTCCTGAGCTCTGGTCCTATGGTCCTAAAGCCTATTGCGCTGTATCCACAGCTGGCTGCACTGGTCAGTGCCAAGCGGGACACTGTATAGAAGCCAAAGAATGTGGGATTCCTTGCGTAAACATCATCACCCAGCTGAGGGGCACATAATCTGTCAGGCTGGAGGAGCGCCAGTGGCTGCCAGACAGCAGTGCTGCTCCTAAAATGTGGTGCCGCTCCTTTAAATCTAAATTATGCAAACTTTTCCTCTCCTCTGATCATCCTTGAAGCAGTCTTTTTCAGGATGTAGGTAAAGTTGATGATCACCAGCCCGTGTGCTGAGATGGAAAAGAGATGTATGAATTGTTATCCAAAAAAAGAGAACATCTTGTTCTCTATTTAAGGAGCAGTAATTGCTACATGTCTGAATAAATGTGCTCAGATAATGCTCCTAAGGGTTGTTCTCTCATCATGTGTGCTTTAAATCTGACTGGAGTGCACTAATTGCTCCCTTCACTTCTAAAAGCGCAGACTTAAGATTCTCCTCTCCATGTTATTAAATATATGTTACAGCCCTGGAATAGAAGGCCTGGCTTTCCAGGATCTTTCAGATGAGCTGTGCTTCCTGTGGAAAAAACAAAAGTGAGATGAAGATGGAAAAAGAGGACAAGTTAGAGGGTAAAGGACAGGGGTGATGCCTTCACACTCCCATACAAAGGACGTTCACATAACCTTCATGTGAAATGAGCATGCTGCAGATCCACCCTGCACTCTTTCAACATGCATTATGCATATTTTTATGAATGCATATGTGCTCAATCACAACACTTAAGACGTGAAATCACACAAATTTCACTGATAAATACTTGGGGTCACCTACAGTCTTTGTGTGAACATGTTGTCCCTCAGAGATATTTAGCATCTGTAGTGTAGAGGGGAGCGGAGGATGAATTTATGATGTCAGTCAGTGTTTAAATAATGTGCTTGTTAATGTGTTACACAGTAAATTCAGGATTTTTTTCTGTTTCCTTTTTTGCATAGTTCCCACACTATAAACCTGTCCTTCTGTATTCTTGCTGTATCAATGTCAAACACATTATTCTTTAGCCAGAAAGTTGGGATTAGAAGTTTTTGTTATTGTCATTTTAGAGGAGAATTGATCTTAACAGTGAGATTTCTTGAGGGAGAAGTCAGACAAAGTGAATGTTCTTTTTATATGCACTTATTTATTATACAGTACTATGAAAAAGTTTTGATTTCATCTTTATTTATTCGTCCCTAGAGGGGCAAAAACCATGATATTAAATATAAGTTTTAACTCTTCCTTTATTTCAATCAAAAAGGTCTTTAAGATTTCTGATTTCTTTGCTGCTTTTTTTATTCATTTTTCTGTTTAGTTTTTGTACCTGATAATGACAGCAGCGTGTGCTTGAAAAATCAGGAAAGGGGACATGTAGAGAACAAAAGAAGTGTCAGGCCTACAGTATAAAACTATCTATAGCAGATGAACAGTATCTGAAAGTCTGAGCTGTATAGACAAAAACAAATTCAGCAAGTATCTGAAGCAAGATATGCATCTATGCCGAGTTTTCAGCTGATAGCTCTTTAGAAATCACCTTGCTGGTCATAAAATACTGTTTCATGTGTCAACATCTGTTATCTTTAATATTTTTTATAGATTCAACTAAAGTAATGAAAACAAATTGTGTCCTTGTGTCAGGAGGCTGGAAACAAAGTGCCTAAAGATCCATTTAAACTGAGTTGATGTTTTGTTTGATCACAATAAGTCACAATACTGATTCATTGCTTGAGTTCAGTAGACTTTTTATGTCTGAATAAATTGTAGATCAGAAAAAAATGAGTATAAG
>JAOXNZ010000012.1:22398745-22409136 GCA_028566095.1 Kryptolebias brasiliensis | reverse complement strand
ATAAATTGTAGATCAGAAAAAAATGAGTATAAAAAGTTTGCAGAGAAAAACTTTGAAAGACTAGAAAGAAAATTCCTCAAGACCACATTGACGAAAGTCTGCCTCATTGAAGACAAAATAAGTTTCATTTTATTGTCATTTTATTTAACTCCTTACCATTAAAATGGTATGTAGTACAAGAACATAAAGTTACATTAAAGTCAGGCAGTGAGACACAAATGTCCAATTCATTTAGAGAGAAAAAAAGATGAATCTATGTTTACAGATTATTAACAGCAACACACAAAACTAAAGCACAAAGAAAGCTTCCCAACACATTCCTCATAAAGAACCGAGTTTATAAATTATTTTTCATTCTCAGATTGCGTCAAAAGAATGAATTGGACATCATACTTTGGTTTTAAAAAAGTATGTTTTACATTCCAATAATGTGAAATTCATTCCAAACTGTTATCACTCAAATTTACAAATTCTGTATTTTCTGTCCAACCCCTCGTATCGCCTAATAATCTTAGTGATTCTACAATTAACTAACCTGAGATCCCATATGGCTTTTTTTTCTCTGATTTTGTTGTAAGAAATACTTTTTGAACTGAAATTATTTTTTTAACTAAACATAAAAGCAGCATGTAACGCCCCACTTCTGTATAAACTAATGATTAGATCTTTGTTTGACAATCATCTTAAGCCAATTAATATCATTACATTTCTGTTCCAGACAGATATAAGAAAATCAACATTCATCTTGTTTAACACAAATGATCCAATAAACTCCATTATTATACAACGCTAATAAACTATAATACATTCTATGGCATATATTTTGTAGCTTACTTTTCAGAAGTCTGCCCTAATAACCAATCGTTCTCTTTTTAATCACAATACAAAACAAGGACTTTCCAAGCCCCCCGTACATGCTAATATTTTAACTTTTTAAAGATACTAAAGAAATATTAAGTGCATTTTTCAAGAATAATGTAAAAAAAAAAGAATGACAGACATTTCAAAACTTTTGTTCAGTACTGTATGTTCTAGAAAAGAACATATTTGACTTCTCAGTGCAGTACATTTGTAATTTTTCTGCTCCTAACTTGTCATTTATCTTTCAGGAAAGGATCGGTGAGACCTTCTCCCTACCGGAGCTCACATAGTGTCTCCTCAGCCTACAATCACTCTCTCTGGGGAGAACAAGAACACCTCCTAAACTCAGCTCATTCCTCAACCTGCCACACACAGAGCTTTTGGACTGAGGCCAGTCTCAGAGATGCACACAGGCCCGGCTCAAAGAGACGAGGGTTTCTAAACATTATGTCTGCTCTTCTATAGGAGTGGAGCTGCAGGAGAAGATCTCAGAGCTCTGTGAATCGCTACTTTCTCCCATATGTTGAGCAGGGCTGGTTCTGGCCACACGTTCCTGCGTGTATGTCTGCTTCACATTGTTCTGACGAGAACCTAACCACAGCAGGGAACGTCCAGTCGTGCCTCTGTCCCAGAGGGGGGTTGTAGACTGCACTCCTTCTGTTCCGCATGCAGAACATTCTCGACCAAAACTTAGACATGGCCACAGCTCTGCTCGCAGGCGAGAAGCTGAAGGAGCTCATCCTGCCAGGCTCCTCTCAGGATGAGAAGGGCGGAGCACTGGCTGGCCTGATGGTGCAGCTCAAACTGGAGCTGCCCTTTGACCGGGTCGTTACTATAGGAACAGTCATCATCCCCATCCTGCTGGTCACCCTCGTCTTCACAAGGAACTTCGCAGGTGAGGAGCTCATCCACTAGAGGGGGTTCATTATCAAAACAACACAGCTGTTTGATCTGCAGATGGCTTCAAACACACGTGTATCAGATTTGACCTTTACACTTCCCATTTGCCTCTATTGCAGCAGAAAAAAAAAGTCACTTACTCCTCTTGTTGCTCATACGATGACTTTTTTCAACATCTGACAATTTAAAAAGATGAGGAGGGTGCATCAAGTTTGACATGAAAGAGTGTGCTCGCTTCCTCTATTTTACCCCTGACAGATGGTTATCTTCTTAGAAAGAATAACTTTTGTTCAAAACACACAACTTTATGCGAAACAGATGAATGAGTCTAAAAGATGCTCAGAAATGCAATACTTAAAAATATAAAACAGAGATGAAAGCAATACAATATCATTCATTAAAATTAAAGGCCTTGAAGGAATGCATCTCACCCATTGCTTTCATGCCAGAGTTTTAGACCAAGATCATCTTTAGCTGTTTTGGTCAAACCTTGAAAATAACTAGCTCATGCAATATTACCAGATGTCACGATCAGAGTATTTGTTTTAAATGACTCTTTGCATCTACCACATCAAATTGTAATACAATTAATGTAAATTTAACTCAGTAATAACCATTTTGTGTTTTTTTTAACTAATAACTTGAAATTGCATTTTCAGAAATAATCAAAAACAAGTTTTGACTGGCTGTTTTTTCCTGTGCTTTCCTCAGAGGAATCTATATACTGTTACACACCACATAACTTCACCCGAGACCAGGCACTGTATGCGAGAGGCTACTGCTGGACGGAGCTTCGTGATGCTATTCCTGGTGTGGAGCCTCACCTTTGGCCTTCTCTGTTTGAACACAAATTCCTGCCCTATGCTCTGCTGGCATTTGCTGGAATCATGTACATCCCTACTTTGGGCTGGGAGTTCCTTGCCTCCACACGGCTCACTTCAGAGCTGAATTTCCTACTTCAAGAGATCGATAACTGCTATCATCGAGCTGCTGAGGGTCGGGCCCCCAAGATCGAGAAGCAGATCCAGTCCAAAGGGCCTGGCATAACTGAGCGGGAGAGGAGGGAGATCATAGAAAATGCAGAGAAGGAGAAGAGCCCTGAGCAGAATCTGTTTGAGAAATACCTGGAAAGACGAGGCCAAAGTAACTTTTTGGCTAAGATTTACCTGGCACGGCATCTGGCTATCATCTGCCTCAGTTCTATCCCCATTTCCTACCTGAGCGCCTACTACTCTCGCCAGAGGCAGAATGAGTTCACCTGTGCATTGGGTGAGCCCCCAGACATTAGCAGCTATCCAGAGCTGAAACTCAGGGTCAACTGTAAGCTTCCTGCTGTGCAGCTGCAGCGCATCATGGCAGCAGTGGATATAGCTCTACTCTGCACCATGAACTTTATCATCCTGCTCAATATGCTGCATTTGTTTGTGGTGCGTAAGTCCAATTTTGTATTTGACAAACTAAATAAAGTTGGGATCAAAACGCGCCGACGCTGGCAGAAGTCCCCGTTCTGTGACATCAACATTTTAGCCATGTTTTGCAATGAGAACAGGGATCACATCAAGTCTCTAAACCGACTGGACTTCATCACTAATGAGAGTGACCTCATGTATGATAACGTGGTCAGGCAGTTGCTGGCTGCGCTTGCACAGTCCAACCATGATGCTACACCCACTGTGAGGGAATCTGGGATACAAACAATTGATCCCAACATGGATCCTTCAGATCTCGCAATGCGAGAGATGGGTGGGGAGCCGCTGGTCATCAAACGGCCCCGCAAAAAGATTAAATGGATACCATCCTCAAACCCTCTTCCTCAGCCATTCAAGGTATAACAGAATGATTTCAACACATTACACTGCAACCCAGCATTCATTAAATTAGTGATAATCCTCCAGTTTAAAAATTCTTAATAAGACCCCAGCTGCTTGCTTACTTTAGCTGTAATTATTTTAATTGATTTTCAAAACATGTATATGCTGCTTTAACTGTTGTTTATATCTAATGAAACTGTAAGCTGCTTAAACTATGACAATTGCTCTCTTTCTACTGTGAAGGAACCGCTTACTCTGACACGTCTGGAAAACAACACCAAGCCAGAAAAACCCAAACCACTCAGACGCAAAACAGACAGCCTCATAGCACCGCTTTTGGATAGCAAAGGCACGCAACATCCTTCCACAAAAGGTTTGCAATACTCTTAGTGTTTGGCATTTTAATTACAAACATGTTTATATTAAAATAAAATTACTATGTGTCATTTAAATAGTTGGTATTTAGAACCTGGTGTTTATAGCCTGCAACATCTAATAAGTTTATCATTTTTTAATAAAATAGATTTCTATCATTTAATTAACAAAAAACACATGATTCTCATATTGCTGCAGTATTTTCTGTTTCAATCTGTCTAAAACATCCCACTTTACCACCTATGTCTTCTAGGTACCCCATCACAAAAGTTCTTTTTTTACTTTATTATCACCGGGTGCCAAAGGTGAAGGTCTTCTGCTTTTCTTTCTGACTAATATTTTATGAATCAGTCCAAAGATTTTAGGGAAACTTACAGAAAGTAATATTCAGACATACATCTACAATTGATTAGATATCAAAGCCAAACTATCACGGTTGGTGAGGATGAACCCAGGAATGCAGGCTGACACAGAGAGCTCAAGAACAAATTTTTATTTTAAAACAAGGAAAACAAAGAGCTGACGCAGCAGCATAAACTTTTTAAAATGTAGCTGAGAGTCATCCCCAGCACATACTCTGAACGTAACGTCTCAGGATATTGCATAAGATTACACAATATTATTTTTAAGGTTTGATCAAAGAGGCTCCAACTCTGTCATTTCTCAACATAAGATGATCTAAGTTTAAAACCCTGGCATGAAAGGTGGAGGGCAATATTCATTCCTTTAAAAAGTGCTTGGCTTTCAATTTTATAAATATTGTTTCCAGATGCAACAGGGTGTCATTTTCTGTCAAATAAGCTCATTATCCCAAATCTACATTACAGAAATAATGGCAGGCAGTTTTTGATGCACTTTCTTCTGCCTTCCTTCAACTCTTTAAGATGACTTTTTTTATTTACAGACTTAGGTACAATGGAGAAAAAGCACACACGAAACTTCTCCCTGGATGTTCACCCGTACATGTTGACGAATCGTAAGCCCAAGGTGGAGGCTACAATCACAGAACCCATACCGTCAGAGCACAACATAGATACAGTTTACCTTGAAGGCACACACACTATTGTTCATGTATCTTGTCCAATTACAGGTAAGCTTGTCCTTAACACAGATACGTAATCATGTTTTATTATTATTTTCTTCAGATTTTAAATTCTGACTTTTTTTATCCCTATATAATTTATCTGTTTTCAGAGACAAAGATTTGCTCTCCAGAATCGACCAACACTGCCTTTTCTACACTGCCCACCACCACATATGTGAACGGAGTGAGCCCAAACCCTCCCTCTAGTGAGGATCCACTCAGTCCCAAGTCCTCCCCTCATCAAATGGAGCCCCTCGCCCAAACAGAAAACTCTGAGTCTCAGCCACCACCCCTGACCAAAGCCCCCACACACCAGCTGCTGAGCATTCATCATACTCTATTTGAAGAAGAAGAGGATCCAGAAAACAGGAGAGCCAGGCTGACAGAGAGACCTGGGGAACTCATTGCTGCTGGAGAATGTTGAAGAAGACTCTGATTCTCTTTTTCAACCCTGAACTCTACAATCATGACCACAACGTCAATCAACCTCCACAAAACAGCCTATACACCTCTCGTAGTAACTCACACACTTCTTTTATTATGGACTGGGCTGACCGACAAGCAGAAAAGCAACAGTAAGAAAATGGAATGAACAATGTATGATTGTAAAAAAAACTAACTTTCATAATTGAAAATGTTTAAGGTGTGTATTTGCTAGTGTTGACCAATGTATTTCTGTAGGAAATGATGTCTCATTCATGTCTCAGGATGGCTGTGTTTAGCTTGTGTTTAGCTGATCACGCACCAATGAAACCAGCAGTGATTTAATTCAACAGGGTGCTACAGTGCAGGGTCAAACAGCTATACAGGAAAGACAGCAGAAGGAAAATGAACGAGTATAAGAAGTGGCAGACACCTTATAAATGCATATTTACAAGGAGGACTGCATTTTGACTTCAGAAAAAAATGTTTTCAAACACATGATAATGCTTTTTCCCTTTATCCCACTATAGCCAAGTAGAACGATAGCTCATGCAATACAGTTGTTGAGATCTGCACAGTTATTATGCAAAAGATCACAATATATTTGTGGCAATAATGTATGCGCTTTGAACATCATTCTTCACTAAATGCTATACATCTGTAGACACTGTATGTGGGATGTTTAAAATATACAGTTTTGTGGCTTTTCATTATCATTTCACCATTGCTATGGAAGCTTGACTATATGTGGACATGAATATTAAAGTGGCACATTTAATAACGAGATAAGAAAGAGCTGCAACACAGTTTAGACAATGTTCCTAAACTGTTCTAATAAGGGAACAATCGAGAGAAATACATAGAGATTAGCAGTGCCTCATAATGATTAAAGAAGGTAGACTTTCTGATAAATAACTTGATATTCTGCTGGCTTCTTATTGGAATGGCAAAATGATGAGCAGATGTTGAATTGTTCCTTCTTCAAAAGTATTACAAGATGACTAAGCTCTTTGATTATCTGTCATTCTGACACACAATCTACAGTTCTGTCTGTAAACAATATCACAACAGTATCAGTAGAATTTTAGGATGGATATTTGTAGAAAAAACATCACAATATCCCTTTTTCACAGAAAACAGTGAACAAGGTAATGGGTGCCTGCCACAGTCTCTCCATATGCATTTATGCACACATAATTACAGGAACTTCATTAAAGGAAGTATTTACTGACACATCAACATGACATCTGTTGTAGAAAATGTTAACAGTGTTGTTAAGGACCTACATACATACTCAAGTCATCCTATCTTTTGGGTCATTAAACACACACAGTGGAGAAACAGCACTTAGTTTAGCAGATATTCCAACTTTTAAGGCTGCCTCAAAACCCCCTCATTATACTACTCAAGCACACTGAATGCATCCTCAAGCACTTTAAGACTAGTAGCACTAGTGAGTGTGTGAGCACGTTGTAACACAACTCTGCCTAAAACTCATTTTCTGTGTTGGTTTTCATGTTAAGGCTTTTTTCAGAGTAAACCTCTGATAGTCTGAACGCTAGTGAACACTCTGATTACAGACTTTGATTGTAACCTGTAAACTGCTGTAGTACAAATAAATTAAACACGTTTTTTCTACAAAACTAAATGCGCTGTGTCCTGGTAGTGAATGACTACATGTACCAGAATGCACCGCGGCTGTCAGGTTTAAGCGAGCGCTGCTCTCTCTGCTGCACTGGCGAAGAGGAGTCTGACAGACGGGCTGGCTTTGTAAGTAAAACGCATTTGTTTTCGGACAATTATAATTTTCGTTACTTGACATCGCGTTTTATAGAATGGCCGAATTTATGGTGAAATTATTTTATCTCAGTATTGATAATTTTACTTTTTTGGGAGGTCGGACTGGCTAGCTAACATTAGCTTGGGTTAGCCGCAGAAACCGTATAGTAGTACTCTGTGTTCAGTTGTGCCCCAGCTGGTAGTAATTTTTAACTAGTTCCCAGCTTTTTTTCCGAGCAGTATATTTTCTCCTTAGCTGTCAGCTTTTTAACATTTAGCACTAATGCATTAGCATCGTAGGAGATAATGTTGTCGATTAGATTTATTGTTATAGATCAGTGATAGTTACTGCGTTTGTACTAAGCTTTCCTTATCCTAGCCGGGTAGTTGTTGCTGTTGCACATACAGCAACGTCAGCAGTCAAAGAATGTCTGATTGTCAGTGAACGCCTCACTGTTGAGTGTCTGTACCTGGTTTGAACCAATATTTACTCTGCTGTCTGTCCCTCAAGCAGTTTTCAGCTCTTCAAACATCAACATGGACCAAGACAACAACAGTTCAGAGGTGAGAAGACGGAGCACGTTTTTGTTTGTGTGAAACTATAATAAAATCATAAATTAAAATTAAACATTTATATCATGTGTCTCTGATAGAGATGCAGTGTTAGTTTCTACATTCAGATGCTGAGCTGTTCTTCCTCAATAACAAATTAGCAGCAGTTATCCGGTCTTTCTCAAGATGGAGAGACTTGGGACAGGAATAATCTCTTAATCTCAAAACAGAGCTAAACATGCTTTCACTGTTTGATAACGTCTGCTGTTTTGGTCTTTCTCAGGATGAGTCTGTCGGCCCGTCAGGGAATCATGCAGAAGAGGAACATGCTTGTATACCTCCAGGACTTTGTATGCTGTGGTTTTATTTTTTTCTCTCTCTTCTAAAGATATTGTATTGTGTTACGAAAAGTGTTCTGAATTGCATCAGACCCATAGCGCGATAGCTTTTTAAAAGATGTGAATGCATGCTGCGCAATGATCTGTTTGCTCTTAAACACAGTAGGATATGACTTCACTTTTATAAGTAAGTGCTTTTCCCACTTAAACGCATCACTAGTGGCTCTTCTGATTGCTTGTTTTAGTGACCACAGTCAAATAAATTGTAAACCTTTAGTAGAGGGCGTTCCCTCTATAGATAGAATAATAGAGATAAAAATTATTATTGTCGTTCTTTCAGTTTTATTATCTTGCTTTAATTTTACCTTGTGTTAAGACTCTAGCACATAATGTTTCATTCTGAATGTGTGTTAATCAACCCGTACTCTCTAACCGGCCATGGTATGTTTACCACAGCTTAAACAAAGACAATGTATGTAAAGAAAATAAAAATAAAAAAGAAGACAGAACCAATGCAGCTCTATGGAAACAACATTGGATTTGATGACAAACACCTACAAATAGTAATGCTGTTTCTTAAAATCCAACAAGTCTGTGAAACATCTTAGGTCAATCAATGCCCAATTTTTACCAAAGTGAATAATGACAAAATACTCTTAAATACTGCTTTTTTTTAAATGGACCTACCTGGCTCTATTTAAAGGTTTTCACAAACCTTTAACCGTGTTTATCATCACTTAGTACAATTTTCTGTAAGAATATTTAAATAATTTTTTGAAAAAGAAAGAATGCTTTTGTGTCCGAGAAATGTGCCTGCTTATGGTTTTACTTTCCTTTTTTGTGCAGATTTTTAATATATTTGTTATAATTTTACCTGAGACAACAAGAAAAAGTTCATTACATGGAAATAAATGTATCCTTCAAGATGTAATAGTAATCATAAACATGACTATGTTTCTCATAATTTTCAGTCCATTTTCTAACCGTCAGCACTGTCTTTGTCTAGCGGATGGTGAAACATTGGAGATGCTGTGGCAGCATCGAAAGCGGCGTCGCCAGTCATCTCCTGAGCTCCCAGAGACTGTGACCTGTCTTACTGCCCCAGATGGCAGTATCCTGTACCTGGTGGGCACTGCTCATTTCAGTGACAGCAGCAAAAAGGATGTGGCCATGGTGAGCCAGTGAGACACACACATATAATGACAGGCTCTCTGTAGGGCTTTAAGCTACTCACAACTTTTTAAATTGTGATATGCTGTGAACTATCAGTGAAAAATGTGTGTAATTAACATAGCCCAAGTGATTATCCTGCTAAGATAATGCACCCATTTAGTGTAGTACTGTCTCATCTTGTTTCTCCTTGTGGATTTCTTTTTGCTTTTTTTTCTGTTGTTTTTTTTCCGACTGCGTTGTTATTCTGCTTCTTACCTCTCATTCCCACTGCTTTTTCTCTCCCTCACATAGACGATTCGCGCTGTGCAGCCAGACGTGGTGGTGGTGGAGCTGTGCCAGTACAGAGTGTCGATGTTGAGGATGGACGAGAATACGCTGCTGAGGGAAGCCAAAGACATCAACCTGGAAAAGGTTCAACAAGCCATTAAACAGGTCAGGCTTCCAGATTGATGGTATAGAACTGTGATGGTGGTATTAAAAAATCAGTAAATGCTGCTAAAAAAAAAAAGCTCTGTGGCAGCAGGGCTCCAGGGGTGGGCAAGATCCCCCCTGAGTTCCTCAAGGCTCTAGATGTTGCTGGGCTGTCTTGGTTGACACATCTCTGCAACATCGTGTGGACATTGGGGGCAGTGCCACTCGATTGCAAGACTGGGGTGGTGGTTCCTTTTTTTTTTTAGAAGGGGGGCCAGAGGGTGTGTTCTAATTACAGGGGAATTACACTCTTCAGCCGCCCTGGTAAGGTCTATTCAGTGGTGCTGGAGAGAAGAGTTTGGTCGGTAGTTAAACCTCAGATTCAGGAGGATCAATGCGGGTTCTGTATTGGCCGAAGAACACTGGACCAACTCTTTACCTTCACTAGGGTTCTCGAGGGGGCATGGGAGTTTGCTCAATCAGTCTAGATGTGTTTTGTGGACTGAAGGCAATTGACCGTGTTCCCCGGGGTACGATGTGGGGGGCGCTCAGTGAGTATGGGATTGGGGGTCCATTGTTACAGGCCAGGGGTAGGCAACCCTGGTCCTGCCACTATCCTGCATGTTTTACTTGTTTCTCTGCTCCAACACACCTGATTTGAATCAATGGGTGATTAACAGGCTT
>JAOXNZ010000012.1:22380182-22398645 GCA_028566095.1 Kryptolebias brasiliensis | reverse complement strand
CTATCCTGCATGTTTTACTTGTTTCTCTGCTCCAACACACCTGATTTGAATCAATGGGTGATTAACAGGCTTCTGCACAACATGAAGAGGTAATTTAACCACTGAATCAGGTGTGTTGCAGCAAGGAAAAAAGTAAAACATGCAGGATAGTGGCACTCGAGAACCAGGATTGCCTACCCCCTTACAGGCCATTCAATCTCTTTAAAAATGGTGCGAGAATCTGGTTCGCATTGCCGGGGTCTTGACCTCATCTGGGTGAGAGGACTGCCCATTGTCCCCGATTCTGTTCATGACTTTTATGGACAGAATTTCTTGGTGTAGCCAGATAGTGGAGGGGGTCCGGTTCGGTGGCCTCAGGATTCCGTTTTTGCTATTTACAGATGATGTGGTCCTGTTGGCATCATTGTGCCATGAGCTCCAGCTCTCTCTGGAGCAGTTCATAGCCGATTGTGAAGCGGCTGGGAGGAGAATCAGCACCTCCAAATCTGAGGCCATGGTCCTTAGTCGTAAAATGGTGGACTGCTCTCTACGGGTTGGGAATGAGGTGCTGCCTCAAGTAGAGGAGATCAAGTATCTTGGGGTCTTGTTTACGAGTGAGGGAAGAATGGACTGTGAGATTTACAGGCGGATCTGTGCGGCTTCCGCAGAATTACATACTTTGTACCGGAGGGAGCTGAGCTGCAAGGCAAAGCTCTCTGTTTACCGGTCAGTCTACGTTCCCATCCTCACCTATGGTCATGAACTTTGGGTAGTGACTGAAAGAATGAGATTGCAGATACAGGCGGTTGAAATGAGTTTTCTTTGCAGGGTAGTTGGGTTCTCCCTTAGACGTAGGACAAGAGATTTGGTTATCCGGGAAGGACTCGGAGTAGAGCCACTGCTCCTCCACATCGAGAGGATCCAGATGAGGTGGTTCAGACATCCAGACATCTGGTAAGGATTCCCCCTGGACGCCTCCCTAGGGAAGTGTTCTGGGCATGTCCAACTGGGAGGAGACCCCAGGGAAGACCCAGGACAGGCTGGAGAGACTATGCCTTTCGGCTGGCCTGGGAATGCCTTGGAATTCTCCTGGAAAAAGATGTCTGGGCTTCCCTGCTCAAGCTGCTGCATCTGCGACCCGATCCAGGAACAAGCGGTAGATAATGGATAGTTGGATAGATGGATAGATGGATGGATAGATAAAAGCTGCTAAGAGCTCCTAATTAGGTTTTTCTCACAGATTTGGTTCTGCTTTGAACTGAGATTTTTTAATGTGTCACCCAATGAGTTGCATAAAGAATGACTTTCAAATGCCTAACTCTTTTTTTTTTTTTTCTTGTGTTTGTCAGAATGGGCTGATGTCTGGTTTGATGCAGATTCTTCTGCTCAAAGTTTCAGCTCACATCACAGAGCAGCTGGGAATGGCACCTGGGGGAGAGTTTAGGGAGGCCTTCAAAGAAGTAAGTCATTCATAAACCCTTTTTACACAGCAGTCCTGCCGTAGTTGTGCAAATTAAGAAGCTAAGTGTTCATTTTTGAGCCGCATCATCCTGAACCCCCTCATTCCACCTCCACAGGACAGCACATGCACCACAGAGGAACATCTGTCCCACTTTAAATGTGTTTTGTATTTTTAAATCTTAAAGTATTTCTGCCCACACAGGCTGGACGAGTGCCATTTTGTAAATTTCACCTTGGGGACAGGCCAATCCCTGTCACGTTCAAGAGAGCTATAGCTGCTCTCAGTCTATGGCAGAAGGCCCGCCTTGCCTGGGGTCTTTGCTTTTTGTCAGATCCAATCAGGTATCTCTCTTCCATGGCTTTAAAAACTTTTTTAGGTCATTACTATTTAGCACTTCAGCTTAAAAAAGGAAAAAAGTTGCATCTTTAAATTGTTTGTGAAATTTTTGTATCTCACCTTTTTACTGTGCATTCATACTTTTATAACATGAAAACTGTCAAATTCTGCCAAGTATTTAAAAGCCTTTGTCTGATGTATCTGAGTAGGATTTTTCTGTGTGAAGGGATTTTCGTGTCCATCTTACAGTATCTTTGTGATCAAAATTCTGATGAATAAAATATTCTTGCCTTGGAGGCCTAAAGTTAAATATATTCTTCACAGCATATTTTGACATCCAATTTTACAACCAACCCTGACAGTATAAAAGGCTTTTTTAAAGCCCCTGCTTAGACAAAGCAAATTTGCACTGATGGTAAAAAATAGAGCAAATTTATAAAAAATAAAAATAAAAATAAAAAATTAAATTTAAATGTGATTTATTTCTAACTTTTTCTTGTATTCATTTTTACAAGTTTGTCTTTACTAAAATGCATGTTCTCCATCATTTGTCTGTGACAAATTGTATCATGTTTCAGTAAAGAGGATGTAGAGAAGTGCAAGCAGAAAGATTTGCTGGAGCAGACTATGTCGGAGATGATTGGCGAGTTTCCTGCTCTTCATCAAACCATCGTGGCTGAAAGGGACATCTACCTCACACACACACTCCGCCAGGCTACACGCTGTGTGGAGGCCCCCCCTAATGGCCAGAGTGCGTATTGCATTACTCTACAAACTACTATTCAGAGAATGTGTTTTTATAAGTTCAATTTTATGATCTTGAAAATACATTCCTCATTAGAATTTACCAGTAATAGTTTATAGTTTGCTACTGCAGTTATTTTTAGAATTGTAAACAGTTTAATAAATATTTTTGTATAGCAAATTTATTGTGTTGCATATTTACTGAATTAGGAGAACATTCTGCTTTGAATGCAACAAACTGATGCATGCTTAGTTATGTTTATTGTAATTTTTTTTTACAAATTATACTCAAGTAATGTTCCATTTTGTGACTGTTTGTTTTTATTTACTTAAACAATTATTCCATACTTGTGCAAAAACCTGTCAGTTCATCAGTCTTGCAAAATAGCTCGAATGTGCTAAAATCTGCAGTCAGTTGTGTTTCTTATTTAACTTTTTCATTGTGGGTACAAGATAAAATTTTTATTTTTGTTCATATATATGGAGAATTTGAGGTTTTAAGACTGAATGTTTAACAAAATATTTGGTATTCCTGCTGTAGAAGTGCCTGGTGTGGTGGTGGGAGTTGTAGGAATGGGCCATGTTCCTGGCATTGAGCAAAACTGGGAGAAAGAGCTCAACATTAATGAAATCTTGAGGTATGCTTACTTTATTTCTTTGATACTATAAATAGTTGATTGGGAAAAACTGTAATATCACTGTTGCTGTCTGTTTTCCTCAGTGTTGCGCCCCCGTCACGCTTCGGCTGGTTGTTGCGCACAGCCATAAAGGGTGTCTTGATGGGAATGCTGGGATATGCCTGTTACCGTGCAGGAGGAGGTTTAGGTAGAGCCCTGCTGTCTCTACCTGCGGTTCAGTCATTACTGGACACCATGCGGCCTCGTCCTTCTTGACCCTGCTGGTTATCTCTCAGCCAAGACATGACCTTTTAACCTATCAAAACAATGCATTGATCACCAGTGGCCTTAAAAACAGGAGGTGAGGCTGGAGGAACAGGTTCAGCAGCCCACACATTGAACTAAAAAGGACCTCTTCTGGGTTAAGAGTTCCTCACCTCATAATGATGTCCCTGTAGACACAGAGGGGTAATGCTGCCAAAGAAACCAGTACTCAGAATGTCTTGTTCAAATCATTGTAGGATATGCCTCTTTAGTACATTTATATTTTCCCTGTCATTTCTTTTTTTCACATACTCAGTTTTTATTTAGTAAAAGTCACTGGAAACATCTTTAGTCACCTGCCCTGAGACATTGAGAGGCTGTTTTCTTCTCTTTCACTGAAACCAGTCAGATTGTTGATAATTGGTCCCACACTTTATAAGAGATACATACAGGCTGTTTAAGGAAGAGCAAAGTCAAATATTTAACAATGTAAACTAAAAAACAATTTGAAATATTAAAAGTAATTTTGTATTCTGAACAATGCTGTGAAGAAAAACATGTGAAAGGATTATCATCATGCTCCTGTATCTAAAAATTTATGTTCCTCAATACAAATGTTCAGGATCAGTAAAGGAAATCTTAGTGAGCGCTCTGTCCTGCTAACCTTAAAGCCAAGTGCCTCAAGTTTCATCTGTAAGGGCTACTGTTTAACACTTTCTGTTCATCTTACATGTACATACGATTAGTTCAATTTTCTAAAATTCTAACATTACATGTGATATCTTATAAAAACCCTTTGCCTGATAAATTAACTTTTATTTTGTGATGACTTAAAAATGTCACCAATCCACCAACATTTTATGGTTACTCCTACATTTTAGAATCTTGGCAGGAACAGCAGTAAAAATGCAATTTGTGTTACAGGCTTTAACTGGGTCCATCAGTGAGTTCTTTATGAAGAAAAACAAAGTATTTATATTGAGAAAGCCATTATAATATATGTATTATTCATTCCTGGGGTGTTTGGGAAATCCAAGATTCAAATGAAACTGAAACTTTTTATTTTTCCTTTAAATGAGGGATTGAACTTTACTATAATGCTTTATTTTTAGAATGCCTGGCTGCTAAATGCAAAATTTAGGTGGAACTGGGACATTTAGCCTTACTTTGATATCACTGCTGCCTTCGACCCTATGATTGCCTCCTCTGCTAAAGCTTACTACTCTCTCTCTCTCTCTATCACTCACTAACTCACACACACACACACCTGTATTGAAAGTAAAGCTTGTTACTGCATGTGTAAAAGAGATGGATGGGATGATGTCCTGAGCCATATAGGAAAGTAAAGTGTCTGAAGAAGATAATTGCATGGTTTCAAGCCTATATTATACATTTCCAGGTAATCCTTATTTTAATATATTTTTTTAATAATTTCTGTACAGCAGTTTTTGTTATCTACTGCCAATATATAAATGGGTGATATAAAATTAGGTACTTTAATTCAATTTGTGATTTGAGTCTAATTTTTTTGATACAATAAATATATGATTCTATTTTTGAACATTTGAAGCATGTGCCACCTATCCATATTTTGAACTAAGTCAGATTCTGTCTTCCAGCTGATAAAATCTTTTGAATGGAGGTCAAGATATAGATCAGATGCAAGGTTTATTGCTTCCTCACTCAGATTAATATTTTATTACTGTTTTCTTCCAGCATAAAGGTCCAATCTACTGTATTTGTAAGAAAGCTGCGTGAATGACTGTATTGTAATATCTGGTTTCTCATGTCTTTAAATTGCTTTGTATTGTAAATATATCCAGCTCTGAATTTTTAATTGTTACAAAAGCATTTTAAGTAAAGTTAAACTATATTTGACTAACGGTTTTACAGTTCTGTTATTGAATTGGTTTAAAAGTGAATATTTAGTGACATATTGTGGAGAAAATATTTACGTTTTGACGTTTCCTTTATATAGTTCCGCCTTAACTTTGTGTTTCTAGTCGGACTAATAAAGGTGTAACGTATCACCGTGTCACCCAAACATCCGGTTTAACTTGTTCGATTACGAAAGCGTGATTAAACAGTTCTGTACTCGCTGGTGGATGTTAACAGACAGATGGCCTGGTTTGGATGGCTTATTTAGGACCTCGGCTGGGGACGTCACGCCTCTTCATCCTCCGTGTGTCCGCGGTCAGACTGTCAGGTACTGTCAGGATGGACGATATGGGTCTGGCAGTGAGTCGTTCCCCGCTGGAGCGGCTCGACTTCGACAACGTTGTCCTGAGGAAACTTCCCCTGGACCCATCCGAGGAGCCGGGAGCACGCCAGGTGAAAGGTGCGTGTTTCTCTCGGGTGAAGCCTCAGCCGCTGAGCAACCCTCGGTTCGTTGCTGTGTCGCCCGAAGCGCTGGCTCTGCTGGGGCTCCAGGCGGACGAAGTCGTAAAGGATCCTCTGGGGCCGGAGTATCTCAGCGGATCAAGAGTTATGCCTGGATCCGAACCCGCGGCTCACTGCTACTGTGGCCACCAGTTCGGCCATTTTGCCGGGCAGCTGGGCGACGGGGCAGCCTGCTACCTGGGGGAGGTGAAGGTTCCACCGGGTCAAGACCCCGAGCTGCTCCAGGAGAACCCGAGCGGCCGATGGGAGATTCAGGTGAAAGGAGCTGGACTGACCCCCTACTCCAGGTAACATCATGAGCCCAAATGCTGTTCATAAACAAGTTTTAACTTTGGACATGAATAAATTTTCCAGAAAAACTGGTGAAATACACCCTGTTTTGGAATGCAGTTCAAGTTGAATTGTTTTAAAATATCTGCATACTATAATAAACTAATTTGAATGTAAAAACGTAAAAGTACATGAAAATTGTCGGACTTCTTCATCCCAAAAGACTCTTTCACGGATGTCGCCACTGTTGACCTATTTTTAGTCACTTCAGCTGTTTCTGTAGGTAAACAAACACGTAAGAGTTGGCAGCCTTTCACAATTTCTTTTTTAAACCTGACTTTCTTTTGTATCCTGCTTGTCCACTTTCCTTATTTACAATATAATTGGTGATTTAAAGCTTTTGCACATTTTAAGTCACTAACAAAAGGTCTGAGCTGTGAGATTATTTGTGGACTGAGCAAACAGATCTTCTTTTATATATTGTGTATAAAGTGTTTTGTCTTTCTCCTCCACAGACAAGCTGATGGTCGCAAGGTCCTGCGGTCCAGTGTAAGAGAGTTCCTCTGCAGCGAGGCGATGTTCTTCCTCGGTGTGCCCACCACCAGAGCAGGCTCTGTGGTTACCTCTGACACCAAAGTTATACGGGACGTGTATTACAGCGGACATCCCCAGCATGAGAGATGCTCAGTTGTTCTTCGCCTTGCTCCCACCTTTCTCAGGTGAGCATTCACACTGTCCTGCTTTCATCCATCATGAACATCTGAGCTTCTGAAGATGTTTTCTCAGAGATCTGGTTGTTTATGTATTGTCTGCACAGGTTTGGATCTTTTGAGATCTTCAAGCCGGCTGATGAGTTCACAGGGCGGCAGGGTCCCAGCTATGGACACGATGAGATCCGAGCCCAGATGTTGGATTATGTTATAAAGATGTTCTACCCTGAAATCCAACAGAACTACCCAGACCGGGTGGAGAGAAACGTAGCTTTTTTCAGAGAGGTCAGAGTCTTCTGTTACTTGTTTTAAACATGCAAATTTAAGACAATAAGATTGGTGAGACTAAGATAACAGAGATTCAGGTATCTGACCTTTTCCTTTTTCACTTAGTGAAAGGTCATACCATTGAAGCAGTTTGGGGATGTTTCTTTGTTTAAAATATTTTTGCAGCTCTCTCTCTTTCTCTCTGGTTGCAGGTGATGTATCGTACAGCTCGACTCGTGGCTCAGTGGCAGTGTGTAGGATTCTGTCATGGAGTTCTGAACACAGACAACATGAGCGTCCTTGGTCTCACCCTGGACTTTGGTCCATATGGCTTCATGGACAGGTCAGACATATGAGTTTTAAAGTTTATGTTGATTAACAACTGTGTGTTATTTTTCTTTGTATGTTTGGTTGTTGTTTTTTTTAAATTATTTTTAAGAATTCAGACCCTAGCTACATTTATTGATATAAACTTTCTTCATCCCTCAGGTTTGACCCGGACTTCATCTGCAATGCGTCTGACAACTCTGGCCGATACTCCTACCAGGCCCAGCCAACCATCTGCAGGTGGAACCTGGTGAAGCTAGCTGAAGCTCTCGCTCCAGAACTTCCACCAGATCGGGCTGAGGCTGTAATGGACGAATACCTCAATCTGTTCAATCACTTCTACTTGGAGAACATGAGGAAGAAGCTGGGCTTACTGACAAAGGAGGAACCTGAAGACGAGATACTAATCACTGAGCTGCTGCAGACAATGCACAACACAGGTGTGATCTTAGTTCTGCATCATTTTGCCCAGGAGTCTGATCTGAGAGTACATTTAATCAAATAAATATTGATTGATGCGTTTTGTGTTCATCTCCTGCAGGTGCTGACTTCACCAACACCTTTCGAAGCTTAAGTCAGGTTTCTTGTCGAACTGAGGGAGAAGCTGAAGAACATGAGGAACTTAAGAAAACCACAGACCTTCTTTTGGAGCAGTGTGCCTCTTTAGAGGAGCTCAAAGCAGCCAACAAACCCACTATGGATCTACGGTGAGCTATAAAGACACTGCATACAGTCCAAAACACATCGTGTTTGATTACAGATATAAATATAAATCTGGAATAATTATTTAGAGTGTGGGATTACAAAATATTTCAGCTAAACAAGCTCATGTATCTGAAGTTTCTTTCAAAACTTTCAAAACTTCTATCAAATAATACAATACTACAATAATAAAAAAAAAGTTATTTAAAGTTATTTAAAAAAATCATTAGCACATCTTGAAAAAGAATACCTTTTTTAAAATTCTTTGTATGTTTGCTTTTTGTCCCTGCCTTAAATATTTATTTTTAGCAGCTTCACAGACTTTTTTTTGTCAAATTTGATATGATGATCAAATAATTTGCTGTAAGATCATCACTGAACATACTGAGGAGGTGCTGATGGCCTGATTTATAGCACTACCCTTTGGGCAACATTGTAATCCACTGCCCAGTTCAGGATATTCTATAGGAATTGCAAAGCTACTGCTTTTATAATCATTCAAAACTGGTATTTTATTTGATGTAGTTCATACTTCTGCCTCTGAGTGTCTCTGGTGGATCAGAACAGTTTATGCATCGTGGTGCTGCAGTCGGACTTACTTTAAAGCGTCATTATCTGCAATTTATTCTGGAAGAATGCCGATTTTAGAGTAAAACTTTATTCCTAAGTAAATGTTACCAAGTATTGAGTTACAGCAGCAAGATCATGTGTTCAGATGAATTTAAGTTAAATTCTCTTTTTGCAAAATAAGTTTTGTTCTTTTATATTAAAACAGCTGGATACCGATGATTTAAGTGTTGTACAGTATACTAATGTTCCTCTTTCTTCAGCTGTTACAACAAGGACTTAAAGCTTAAAACAGGAAAATCTCATCAGCATACATTCTGAGGTTTACCTGATTTTCACCAAATTCTTTAAGCCGGTGAATAATTAGGTTAGCCACTATCTGACTGGGACCACCTCAGTTGTAAAGTTTACTGGAGCTACACAGTTTTCTGTTTGTGTCATTTGAGAGCTCTTTCCTAATATACCTTTAAAAAAATACAACTGATTGGCTGCTTAAACTTGTGCTGTATTCAGTCAGATATCTTCCTGTTCCAATTTTGAAATGTTTTCTAAAAAGGCTTGTGTCCTGACCATCTCGGGTAGAAAGGGAAATAGTTGAATGATTTTGTTGCAGTTGTTTTGTAAGATTGTAACAGATTAGGTAAACATTTTTAAATGTTACAGATGGGGAAAGCCGTGCACAGTTTGACTTATTTGAATAATACTCATAAGTATAAATCCTCCCTAATGTAGTTTTATTTTTGTAAATGTAATTATTACTGAAAGTCTACAATATACAGATGTAGGTCCTCTGTCAGCCCAGATTTTATGCTGTAGCATGATTCTTTTATTTCGGGATGCTAACTGTTACAGTATCTTTTTTTGTTTGTTGGCAGTGAGCTTTCAATGCTGCTCTCTATGGCTCAGAGCAACCCGACTCTGCTCCAGATGATCTCAGACAGAGTGACGATAGGCAGGCAGTTGGACAAACTCAGCAAACTGAAGGAACTGATGGAGACGAGTCAGGGGGAGCTGAAAACCAGACAGGCTGAGGAGTGGAGCTCCTGGATCACACGCTATAGGTGAGACTTTATTAGCTAGAGGTGAAACTGGAGAACAGCTCAGAGATGAGAATGGTTTTTTTTTTTCTTTTTTTTGGGGTGGATGGTAATGGGTGGAAACCTCACTGATAAAAGGGTGGACAGACAGAAATGGGAGGAAATGCTGTGTTGTGGCAGATGTTGTTTCATGACTGAGTGTTTTGTATTATCACCACTGCAGGAAGCGTCTGGCTCGTGAGCTGGAGGGTCAGAGTGACGTACAGGCCATGCATGAGGAGAGGGTGAGGGTGATGGACAGCACTAACCCTCGCGTGGTGCTCAGGAACTACATTGCCCAGAATGCAATAGAGGCTGCTGAGAATGGTGACTTCTCTGAGGTCAGATTCTTCTCTGTATGTGTTAGTTAGTTTATTTACATTCGTCTGATCTCACTTTTCTACTGTGCTGCAGGTTCAACGGGTCCTCAAGGTTCTGCAGAAACCTTTCTCCTCTCAGCCAGGTCTGGAGCTTCCTGCGTGGGTGGGCGGACACGGGACCGCCGCACAGGGAGAGAGGGACGAAGGAGAGGAGCAACAACATGAAGCATCTGCATCAGCAGCCAGAAACCCAGTGCCTTACAACAGCAAGCCCCCAGCTTGGGCACAAGAAATCTGCGTCACATGATCTTCATAATAGGTTTCTTGTTTGTTTGCTTTCCTGCCTGAAGAAACAAAAAAGTTGGACTATGTCTGATTGACTTTTTTACTTCCATGTCCAACTTTAAATTCCTATTTGGCAGGACGGCGCCAAGAAAGCATGCAGAGGAGTGACACTTCAAAGGCGAGCACGATGACACAAAACAGACAGGAGGTGATAAGTTGATGCGTTTCTTCCACTGCTTTGGGATTTTAACTTTAAACAGAATGATTCATAAGACCTTTATGTTAAAATGTTATCAGTGTAATAGACAGAAATTAGCTGAGTTATTCAGGTGGACTTTGGATTCCCCTGAATATGTGAAAGATAAAAATATTTATCACTGCAAACAAGCAAACCTGATGAAATATTTTAGACTTTTAGACTACAGAAATCTAACTCAGCTCACCTCCTCTGTTTGGTGTTATGTCTGCTGTTAATGATGATTCAGGCAACAAGTCCAGCGGTGACCTGCCTGACTCTGATGAGCTGTGGGGTGTCACCTTAAAGTTTACCAAACATTATGACGTGTGTTTGTGTGTGTGTGAGAGAGTTTGAGTAAGAGAGCATTTTGATTTTATTTCTGAGTGAAAAGGAGTGGTTGCAGAACCTGTCGTACAGAAACACGCACAATAAATTCTTTTGTAATAGAAGGAATTCCTTTTGCAGCATCACTTTATAGACTCATAGCTACAACAACAATTTACTTTTATGTATTCTCTATGATAGCATGTTTATTAGGTAAAATAAAAGAAGAAATTATGAAATCTGAATGTTGTATGATTGTTCATATGCAAAAAAGGGCAAATGGGGATTTTGTTGTGCCTAATAGCTGCTGAATATATCTAAAATAAATGATAAAACATATTGGTTGTAGCGTCAACCTTTTTATTGTTATTAAAATAACTCATTGCAAAGTCATGAAGACTGACCCAAAAAGAAACAAAGTAAGAACCAAAAGCTGGACAATATTTTTCTCATATTGATGGTTAATATGTCCTGAAATGTAAGCAAAATTTGTGATGGAATGCCATCTACAAAGTAGGTTTGTTTACCTATGGAAACACCTGCAGTGACTGGAAATTCACCACATTTGTAGGTCAATCATATGACTCAAACCCCCACCTGGTTTTCAGTGGATTCAGTCAGTGCTTTGTTTTGTTTATATTGAGTGTGGGCCCGTATTTTCAAATTATATCTGGAAAACTACTGAAGTAAATTCTTTCAAACTGCACCATTTGATATAGTTCAGGAGAACCTTTCTTTTTTATCTTTTCATTTTTAATAAATGTTTTACAGAATGATCTTTATATCTGACATTTAATGTATCTGTGTGTGTGTTGCTTGCATGTCAGTGAGGTATTTCTAAAAGCCCAAAGCTGCTTTAGTTTCGCCTCGTCAGTTCGGTTCATGTCTCTACACGCTGTAATAATCACCCCTGTGATGTGCTCACGAACGCCGTCCACAGGAATCTACCGTTTGAACTGAAAAGCTTCCGTTTCCACCCGAGCTGCGCGCACCTGCCGGCCTGAAGCGTTCACTGCTCGCCTCCGCGGGACTCGGGAGTGGCTTTACGCGTCCCCAGGCTGCGCCCTGAACCCTGGGTGTGAAGCGCCAGGACAGAGCTCAGCTTTTTAATGAACGTCTGAGGGGACATCTTTACGTGATCAAAAATGACGAGACGACTCAGACCTGGGTTTTACAATAAGGAAATCAACCAAAGCGCGTGGGTAGTACCGGAGCGGTACCAGAACCTGAAGCAGGTGGGGGCCGGAGCGTACGGAACAGTGTGGTGAGTGAAATGTGGTGAGCTGGGAGAAGCTGGGGGACAGGGTTACAGAGCCAGAGAATCGGACACACAGAAGAGAAAAGTTTCTTGCCTCGCTTGAACGCGTGTTGCTCCACTTCCTGATGGAGAATCAGCCCTGATGCAACCACCGCAATCTTTGCAACAATCTGATCACTTTAAAGGAGCGCGTTCATGGTGCGAGCAAATTCACAGAAACGTGAGAATTAAAGGCTTTTAGTGTCACTTGAAAGAAATGCATGTCGCCCTCCGCAATTCATGACAGCGTTATTGTCCACGATGGCCGCCACAGCCGCGTTATGTGTTTCTGCTCGGAGTCTGTGTGAGGATGACTCTCAGCTACTCTGGACTTCACCTCATTATCTGGAGTTTCGAGTAAGCTAAAACCATTTTTGTGTTGGCAAAGATCAGCTGTGGAGTCCATCTTAAGGTGTACATCAGATGATTATGTTCTGAAAGTTTCATCAAACTCCATCCAGTGCTTCATGTGATAATTTGCTGATACACAGACAGTGTTGACTGGAACAGTTAATGCCATAGCAAAGATGTGCAACATGTAGTGCTTAAGGTATGTGTTGGAGATGACTGTCAGCTACGACCACAACACATTTTAGCTCAATATCTGTAAAACTGGCTGAGTTCTAGCCATTTCTCTTTTTACTAAGGTTGTTTGCTGTGGTGGCCATCTAGAAATGCGTTGACTCCAAATTTTCTTCAGTTGTAAATGCACACCCTGTGATTGTTTTCTACATGTTTCATTAAAATCCATCCAGTGGTTCTTGAGATAATTTTGCTAACAGATGGACAGTTGATTCCAGTAGCTAATGGTTGAGTTTTAAAAACAGATCTTGCTCGATCAGTTAGCACTTACGTACGTGTTGGAGATCTGACTCAGTTACTACCACACCAAATTAAAGTTAAAGCTATTTTTTGTTAGCCAAGGTTGCTTTGCTGCTGTGGCCATCTTGAATGGGAATGATTCCAAAAGTTAATCAGGTGTACATGTATATTCAGTGATTACTTTCTGAGTGTTTCACTCAAATTCATCTAGTGGTTCATGAAATATTTTGCTAACAGTACAAACAAACAAACACAGACAAAGGCGAAAGCATTATCACTTTGGCTTTATTTGCACATCTTGCAGCATTTATTAATGATTAACTCCGTGCATGGGCACTATACTGCTCTGACTCACTGAATTTCAACACAACAGCACATAAACAAGGTTTAAAACTCATGGCCCGGATGAGACCTGTGTTCTGACAGGTGATTAGAATCTGCAGGTGTTTGTCTGGACACAAAAACCTTTCAGTTATGCAACCAAACAACATGATATAGCAGTTCTATTGTACCCTGATGACAGGGAAGTTTCTAAGCTGAATAATTTCCTCATACTGGGCATATTTGTTGCACGTGATCAACAACCGGTGATGGTAGTTTGCCTTTTCTTCTCTTCCTCATTTTAGCTATGCGCTGGACACCAAAACAGGAGCCAAAGTGGCAATCAAGAAGCTCTACAGACCTTTCCAGTCTGAGACGTTTGCCAAGAGGGCCTTCAGGGAGCTGAGGCTCATCAAACACATGAAACATGAGAATGTGCGTCCCAACATAATCACTGCACAATCAGTCTGGTTTTTAATGCTAACTCATATTTGATGTTTTTCTATGAAATACTGCTGAGAAAAAAAGCAAAATGAGAGTTTTCTGCTGTGGTTTTCTCTCTCTATCACGCAGGTGATTGGCTTGCTGGATGTGTTCACTCCAGACATTTCTTTGGACAGGTTCCATGATTTGTAAGTACTCTGAGAGCAGCAAGGTGATAGAAACGTGTGCACAGTTTGGATAAAATTTTAAAGCCTGCTGTTACCTTTTAACAATAACTTCATTCTCTTCTTGTTTTTAAGTTACATCGTGATGCCGTACATGGGAACAGATCTGGGGAAGCTGATGAGGAAACTTAGACTGTCAGATGAAAGAATTCAGTATTTGGGTTATCAGATGCTCAAAGGTCTTAAGGTAAAGAGTCCTGCTTTATGATTCTTTGTTCAGTAGCTGACTTTATTAATCCTGTGTTACATTTCTTTATTGCAGTATATTCATTCTGCTGGCATTATTCACAGGGTAAGTTTCTATTTTTCTATGTTTTTCACTTGTTGTCAGAAGTTCACATCTACTTATCCAGTGGGCCTAAATGTCATATTCATTTGGGACTTTTAAGGATTTATTTCAACTGTTGTTTTTCCAGGGTGGAATGATTATTCAACTTTAATGAATTGGAAAAACAAAAATTGAATGAAGAAGTTTGAATTTATTGTGGGTTTTATCTAATCAGTACTAATAATAATAGGTCTAAATAATACATATAGGCTCAAATATATCCAAATTTTTCAACTTCATCTGAAATCAGCTAAACCATTGAAACTTGGACTCTGTTGGGTGTTCCAACAGGACAGTGATTCCAAAACACGAATCAAAACTGCTTTCTGATTGGATAAAAAAGGCTAACATTAAGCTTCTGGAATGGCCTTACCCAAGGCCCCAACAACAACCCTATTAAAAATGTGTGCACAATGATGAAAAGCCAATTCTGCGCCAGGAAACCAACCAAATGAAATGAACTCCACTAATTTTGCCAGTAAGAGTGGTCAAATGTCCAGCCAAAATTATATTAGGAGCTTCTTGATGAATACAAAAAGCATGTGGTTGTGGTGCAACTTGCTAAAGGGCATTTAACCAAATATTAGTGAATGGATATATTTTAGACTGTATGTACATTTCTGACCATTTATGGATTAGGAAAAATCCACAATTAATTCAAACTTGTGTATCCAACTCTTATTTGTAAAAATCATTGAAGTTGTATGTTGTTTAATCATTCCATCTGTTTAGTTAAATAATTTAAAGCCTAAAATTAATAACATTCATACCCGTGATGAGTGTATGTAAACCTTTTAACTGTGTTTGTATGCCTGTGTGACACTTTCATTTCCTTCTGCTTCTATTGCTTGTTATGGGTAATATGTCTTTTCAACTTTTTCAGGATTTAAAACCTTCAAATCTTGCTGTTAACCAGGAATGTGAGCTTAAGGTACATCTGTTTACACCAAACAGTCTGAAGTGATAGTTACTGCTTCCAAAGGGCCTTAATGCACATTTGTGTTTATCTTCATGTTCTGTTAGATTTTAGACTTTGGTTTAGCGCGGCAGGCAGACAGCGAGATGACGGGGTACGTGGTGACTCGCTGGTACAGAGCTCCCGAGGTCATCCTGAACTGGATGCACTACACACAAACCGGTAAAGTGAAAACTTCTAATGCTGGCATCTTTTATCAGCATCTCAGTTCATTTTTCTGTTTTCTCCAATATCAAATAATTCTCTTCTCTTCTTATTTTATGATGGGAGCATGAATTTCCTCCCCTGTCTCCTGGTTTATGCTTCAGCTATAAATGTACTGAATTTTACATGGTGTCCTTTAAAACATGCAAAGAACAGACCCTGCTGCTTTCAATGGTACTTCAGCTTTTAGGTAGAGGATATCGGTAAAAAGAAGATGGAGTGAATGCAGTTTGGGTTAGAGAACAGAAGTTTTCACATGATATGCATGAATATTCAGCACTTTCTACTTGTCTTATGATTGACAAGTTTAGAAATTAGTCAAGAAATCACTGTAGTTTAGGTATAAATAGATTTTTTTTTTTACATATAAAAAAATTAAAAACCTATCATTCATTGAAGGAATGCCCACTGCTTTTCATGCTTGAGTTTTAGGATTTTATGAGAGGGGAGAGAGTTTTAGTTTTTGGATAAACCTTAAAAAATATTTTGCACGAGCTCATGCAATATTCATAAGATAGTTTGCTAACAGCCTAACAGGGCTGATGCTAACAGTTACCACCAAGGTTATAAGCAAAGGTAATGCTCAATCGGTTAGCACTCAGATGTTACACTGGGGATCACTCTCAGGTACTAACAAACCAAATTTTAGCTGAACAACTGTAAAATTGACCGAATTACAGACATTTTTGTGTGTGCTAAGGTTGCTTAGTTGTGGTGACCATCTTGAGTTGGATTGAGTCCAAAGATAATCAGCTGTAGATCCAGTAATTATTTTGTGAGACTTTAATTAAAATCCTTTTAGTGGTTCATGAAGTAGTTTGCTAAAACTGCAGACAAAAGAACAAACATGCAACAAACATTATCACCTTTTTGCCTTCGGCAGCAGGCGAAAAGAAATGCACCTTTAACTTTAGAAGAAAGTAAATACACCCCCCCACACACACACACACACACCCCACACACACGCACAGACAAAAAACAACAACAATCTGACATGTATCCAGCAGGTGGTGCTCTCAATCCCTTGTATTTTCTTTTTTTTTTTAAACCTATGGCTCTAATGTTGCTGATCACTGACCACTTGTGTCTCTCCCTCAGTGGATATTTGGTCTGTGGGCTGCATCATGGCAGAGATGCTGCAAGGCAGAGCTCTTTTTAAAGGTGCCGATCGTATCCTTTTACAACTCTGACATTTTATACATTTCTAAAACAGGTTTTTGTTTATCCATTATCATCATTAAATGCCACTTCTCTTTCCACGTTGTTGAGCCTTGACCCCTGCTCCTCAGACATAGATCAGTTGGAGCAGATCTGGAAAGTCACAGGAACACCGACTCCAGAGTTTATATCCAAACTAGAGTCTGAGGATGTGAGTTTGAATTCAGGAAATGCAAAGCAAAATGGGTTTAAATGTAAAATCTTGAAGTATTTCTGAAGCAGCTGGTATGTTTGGGTTCTATATACAGGTATCAATGGGGGAATCCTGAAGCTTTAAAAGTCAGTATTTGTGTGTTTTGTGTTTTTGTCTTCTGTTTGTCTTCATCAAGGCTAAAGATTACCTAAAAAAAGTTTCATCGAAGCCCAAGGCAGATCTTCATAAATTGTTTTCTGCTGTTAATCCACAAGGTAGGGCAACCTTTTTATTTGTTTTTATTTTGTGAAACCTCACCTTTAGCTTTTATTTTTAGCTTTTCTCCGTTGTTCCTCCTTCCTTAGCCGTGACTGTCCTGGAGCACATGCTGCTGCTGGATCCGGAGGAACGGATAACGGCTGCAGAGGCGCTCGCTCTGCCCTACTTCTCTGAATTCAGGGGCCCGGAGGAAGAGACTGTATCTGAGCCATTCGACTACACGGCTGTCAACGCAGAGCTTGGTGTGGATCAGTGGAAACGTAAGGATAAAAACGGAGGAGAATGGCTGACAGGGTGTATGGCTGATCAATAGATGAGGAAGCCAATCAAATCAATCCTGAGGATGTAATTTCAGAAGAACGGGATAGACATCATGAGCTTATGTTTTATTGATTAAAATCCTGCTGCTCTCCTCTCTGCAGGACACACCTTCACTGAGATCCTGACCTTCAAACCGGTTTTGCCAAACTCCAAGGAGTCAACCCTATAAGGAATCAAGTTTACGGTACAACCAGGGACCAGGACAAACCAAAACATCTCAACTGAGAAAATATTTTTGATCACAAGACTAAATCAATAAGCCTGCTGAGGAGACAGCGTTTGACTTCACAGTATCAGCAAATTAAGTCTTCAGGAAGTAGACTGCAGCACATTTGCATGAAGATCAGGTGATAAACTCAGCCTTTTGAGGAAAACCTTTTAAAAATCATTTTCATCATTGGGAAGGTAACAATTACACATTTTAAATTGAATCATTAAAAAATTATTTTAAAATTTTTTAGGTACTTACACTCCAGGCTACATTTGTTATTTTCTTTGTTTCTTTCCATAACTCTCATTCTTGACAGTTGAGTTTAACAAACTTTTCCAAATATCTTTGGTAATGATTTATTTGCTTCATATTCAACCTCAATCTAAAGGCCTACTTGTGATTCTGGAAAAGACACAGAAAGCATGTCCCATTACTGCTGAGCTGGTGCAAGTTTATGCATTGTGCTTTGAAAAGGCTACGTCTCTCTCTCTCTCTCTCTTTCTCACACACACACACCACATTCAACACTGAATGTAAGCAACTTACAAAAGCCTTGCAGATTATAGTTGATTCTCTGCACTGAAATGTAGCTAATTTTAATTCTGAAGCACATAACCTAAAAAGCTAAAACTGTTTAACAGTTTAAAGTTTAATACTTTACACTGCCTACAGTACGTTTTGATTTATTGTCTAATTGTGTTAAATGAAACAATCAGGGGCGGCACAGCGGCGTAGTGGTTAGAGCTGTCGCCTCCCAGCAAGAAGGTTGCAGGATCTCATCCCGGCCTGGGGCCTTT
>JAOXNZ010000012.1:22369555-22380082 GCA_028566095.1 Kryptolebias brasiliensis | reverse complement strand
TTGCGACCTGTCCAGGGTGTCCCCCGCCTCTCGCACAGTGACTGCTGGAGATAGGCACCGGCTGCCCGCGACCCAGATGGAAAAGCGGGTAAAGAAAATGGATGGATGAAACAATCAGAGCATTACATTTAACAAGGGTAGTTATTTGTTTTATTCTACCTTGTTAACTTCATTAGTTCTGTTTCTGAGAGCATTATTCAAACGTATTCAAGAACAAATTTAAGAATGACCCTGACTGACTCCTTTTTGTTTTTGTTTTTAATCAGTTATAACTCTTGTGCCTGATTGAAACAGACCTTCTGAATGTAGTTTCTTTTTTACTTGGATGTGTATTTGTGTTTTGTCAGCTCTGACCTTGTTATTTCTCTGTTACCTTAAGACAACAACCAAACACAAATACTGTAGAGTTGAATACTCTTCAGCACTAAAGGATTTGATCTCAGATTTTGTTGGCTTTTGTGAATTTAAACAAGACACATTTTTTTCTGTGATTTGCCAACAAGTGTTTGTGTCTAAAATCAGTCTTGTTTTTTTTTTTCTTTCCATATTAGCGATTTTGATAAGCATGTTTATGACTGAACAGTGAACTTTGACTCATCAGTATCTTGATTGGAAGTTGTGTTGCAGCACTCACTTTTTATGTTCTAAATACTTGTGCAGATTTAACTACATTTTTTGTGTTTTTGTCCTAAGTCTGTGCAAAAAATAAAATTTGAGAGAAATAGAACGTCACATGTTAATGATTTATTTTAATGCAAATTATCATATTAAATGTTAAAAGTAAAGTCTTTAAACCATCAAATTTCTACATTTTTTCTCCTGGTCCATATAAATTGAATTTATGTGGTGTACAAGAGATGTATTTTGAATCTTTTGGTTGTGCTTTTGAAGAAAATTAAAAAGAAGTTGGATTATAATATAGTATCTTTGCTCTAGACCTTGACATTACAACTTTATTCTTAAATTTAAAAAAAATCCTCATAAGGAAAGTTGACATTTTGTTTTCTCTAAATAAACACTAGATGGCAGCATGTAAACGAGCTTGAACACTGTTGTTTTATACAGGAAGTCTTACAATTATATCACAAGTTAATCCATCTTGTTGGCTCTAACTAAAACATTTGTTTAATAGGAGATTGATTTTCATGTAATTTAGCACAAATAATGAAAGTCCCCAGAGAATAAATCCCAGGGGCTTTGCTGGTTCTCTGACCTTTTCCTTCCAGTGCCATTATCAGGTCAAGCCTTTGATTTATGAACAAACCTGGAAGCTGATGACATTTCCATCGGACTCTGCTGCAGTCTTTCTTTTTAATAATTACAAAATGTTAGCCCAATAATATTCTAATTTAAGATGGTGAACATGATAGATGATAAACATCTGCTGAGCATTTGCATGTTAGCACTTTCACAGTGAGCGTGCAGATATTGTCCCGTCCATGCCCAGTTTTGTTACCCTGCTTTTGGCAATTAAGCCTGTCAGAGATGAGCTGTCATGGTGTTTGTTGCAGTGATTTATTGTACTGCAGTTATCACTGACAACTTTGGTTTTTTTTTCCTTATTGAATATGATTGATGAGCTCAAGGAACAAATGTTTAACATTCTTGGTGAATACTTGTTTGCTTTGAGATTCAGCTCATTTTTTCCACATAATTCTCCGCTGCTGAGTGTTGAATTTAACAAGCTTGTCTCAAGTGGCCTCCAGATCCTTGACTCCCCAGCGGATGAGCTTCCTTCCTGGGCCTGAGCCTTTCCAAAGCAAACCCTGGCTGTTGTGTTCTCACTAAAGATACACAAACAGGGTAACAGTGCTGCTGAAATGTTCCCAAAGAAGTCAAGGAGTTCTTTTTCTACCACAGGCAGACAAACAAAGAGAAAAGTACATATTCTTTGCCCAATAACCCCTACACTCTAGCACAGCAGCATGGGAAGTGACTGCATCTTTTGTTTGTAGATTTTGCGGTTCATTTTCAGTGTGCTGGATTCATGCACCATATTTCCTAAGAGACACGTGCACAGAGTTCACAGGTGAGCACATACAAACACCTTGCAGAGTGAAGTACATACCACAGCACCGGTTCCATTAAGGGGTTACTATGGAGGGAATGCCCCCCCCCCCCGAGTTTGTTTACCCCCACACACACACACACTTGCCTCCCTGGCCAGACAGTCTTATATGCATAATCTGTCTGTTAGCAAAATAAAGCATGAACAAGTGTACAGATTTTAATGAAACTCAGAATGTAATCATTGCATATACATGTACATCAAAGTAACCTTTGCAGCCAATCAGATTCAAAATGGCTGCCACAACTAATGGACCTTAGCAAACACAAAATGACTATAACAGTCAGTTTTACAGATATTGAGTCAAATCTTGGTGTGGTCATAGTCAAGACTCATTCCCATCACATACTCCAAGCACTAACAGGTTATGCAAGATCTTCAAAACTTTGATATCCAAGACAGCAGCCATAATGCATCCCTTCAAAAAATGCCAGTAATATTTCTAAATATGAATTTAAGAGAGGCTTTAATGAATTGAGTAGTGACTGTGCTGTTCTCAGTGATATCAAATGCAAAATATGAAACAAAAGTAGGTCTATATCAGAAGGCAATTCTCTAACTCACATACTGCAGTATTTTCAAATAACCTTTATAGTATATGACAAAAGCACATTAAAACACCTGCAATTCTGTTATGGCATTTGGTTTTGGTAGACCATCCAAAGATTAACAGTGACTCCCACCTGGCTATTCTTTTGAAAACCGTTTGGAGTCGCCCCTGTACCACAGACATCATTACATTTTACGCTAACTTTGACTCAAGAGGGAGTCTGCATGGAATGACAGAAATGCTCAAACAGTGATCTGACCCAGGTCACTCTCCTTTCTTAGAGTGGAATGTCAGTTATAACTTTGTTTATTTTATGTGTCTGGGGGAGGCACATCACTTCAAATCTCACCATGGTGAGAGGATCAACACAGTCCTTTCTGAAAGTCAGGATTTCTCAACCTGCTTGCACTCTCACGTTGGTTCTTTAAGACTGGATGAGACGAGCATAAAACAAACGAGCTTTGAAATGTCTTTCATTTGTCCCAAAACAAGCAGGAAAGCTATTGTGCCCCTCCCGTATCTTTAATTTTATCTGAGCTCATCAGTTTTTATTGAAATGAATCACAAAGATGGAATATTGTTAGTGACAGTGTTTATTACCCAGATAATTTGGTCTGTCACATCATTGCTAGAGATAAAATATACAGATTCAAGGACTAAAAGGAGGAATTTGAAAAAGTATTAAAAAAAACACCAAGTCCTTGCATTTCCTTATTCAAACTTTACAACCAACTCAAATACTGTTAGGAGATAGGTTAAGTATATAAATGATGTTCACGTGGCTCCACATGTCAACAGGAATCTGCTTTGCTGCTTCTATTCTGTAGCAAATCTAAATCCATTTGTGTTTCCATATAAGTGTGCTTACATGCCCTCAGTGACAGGAGAAACATTTTTAACAGATATCACTGCAATTAAACTGCAAAAAAAGTAACACCAAATGGGGATTTAGTCTTCTGCTGGCTTAAATGTAATATTACTTTTATAAGAGAGGAAATTATGTTAAATAAACTTCCAAACTTGGCAAATGTTCCTGTTTTTCTATATGCCTGTTTTAGTGAACACATTCTTGTATTAATAACCTTCCAGCTTTGCATTATTATCTTTGTGTGTGTGTATGGGTGTGCGTGGGTGTGTGTGTGTATGTGTGCACAGCTCTAAGTGTGTAGAGGTTAAACAGAATTCCCATTAAAGTGAGCCACATGGCACACCAAACAGTAAATGAAGGTTTTCTGATGTCCCTTCACCTCTTTTCACTCAGACCTTCTCCTCTCTTTACACATGCTTCAGCTGCTGCACTGTCACAGTCTTGATTGTTGTAGGATGTAGAAGCATGTGTGCCACTGACTGCTTCATGAGGAGAGTAGGATCTGTCGGGCAAACCATAGAGGAACTCACATCACGTGGAAATATGGAACTTGTATTTAATGCTGAGGTGGAGTAAGTCATCTCATTGAATTCTGAAATAACTCAAGGAAGTGAGAAAATCTGAAGTCAATTGTGAGATTTTAGCAAAAGAATGATATGCTCAGAATGATAAGAAGAACATGGGAGATTAGACAGTAAGGACAGGGAAGAAACCAGGGGTGGATGAAAGTAAAGGAAGAGGAGATGAAGAAAAAAAAAGTGCACAGATGAAAACTGCACAAGGGAGAGCCTATCTGTGGGCAGTGTAGTTTACATTAGCTTGTTCACTAGCCAGCCAGCAGTTGTTTGAAGACTTCTGTGAACTTTGCAGTTTAAAGAGTGCATACCAGAGATTGCAATCCGTGTCTGAGGACAACTCTCCATCCATTTGGAATGTGCTGACATGTGGGTTGTTACGGACCATTTTCATGGAGGCCTTTTGCTGTTGAAGAAACTCAAATTCCTCAGCTGTCTTCTGAAAATGACGGACGCCAGCTGCTGAACCCCAAAAATTCAAATAATAGAGTTGAGTACATCTGATAAGGATTTAAAACAAGACTTTTTGTATTGCTTCATTCAAGTTTGGCTCTTGCATTTGATCATACTCTAAAGAAGTAGCAAAAGGTAAAAATAGATGTGTCACACATGGAACAATGACCTGAGTTTATATCCATCCATCCATCCATCCATCCATTTTCTTTACCCGCTTTTTTCCTATCCAGGTCGCGGGGAGCCGGTGCCTATCTCCAGCAGTCACTGTGCGAGAGGCGGGGGACACCCTGGACAGGTTGCAAGTCCATCGCAGGGCCACATAGAGACAAACGAGACAACCATTCACACTCTCACTCACACCTAGGGACAATTTTAAGAGTTATCAATTAACCTAACATGCATGTTTTTCTGTCTGTGGGAGGAAACCGGAGTACCCGGAGTAAACCCACGTGTGCACAGGGAGAACATGTAAACTCCACCCAGCAACCTTCTTGCTGGGAGGTGACAGCTCTAACCACTACGCCTCTGTGCCACACTGAGTTTATATATACATGCAAAATCAGTATCAACACTTTAGTCTCCAAACAGGTTTAGAGTCCAGTCACAAACTTTTCTTCTGCTCATAGAAAATAATTTTGTGAAACAGTAATTGTAATGTTATAACAAAGATGATATTTTGGTATCACTCCTTATTTTCCTTCAAGAAACTGAAAGAAAATTGTCAAAATTAAATTAATGGTGATAGATATGATCATTTACAGCGTTCTACTGCAGAGGCTTGAACAATATATTTAGATTAGGAGAACAGCACGAGGCAGGATTTGGTCATAATTATCTGATAGATTCAATTTTGTTCACATAACTGTTGAATCTATCTCACACACCAGAGTTTGTCACAAAGTTCTGCAGGGTTCTGCATTTAGATCAGTACTCTTTTTGCTGCCATGGGTAAAGTTATTAAATAGCAAGAGATAGATTTTCTTTGTTAGGCTATTTTCATGCATTAAGCCTTTCAAATCTGGTCAGTTAATTAGACTATAAGCATGGCCTATAGACACAAAAGCCTGGATGCTTTAGAATCTTTGGTTTCTAAATTCTTTCAAGTCCAAGGTTGTTATCTTATAAACATACTCTGGGTGGCATCAACCTGGTCTCCAGTGCTAATTTAAGAAACCTTGGAGTCTTTTTGACCAGCATATATCCTTTAACTCTCAAGATGTTTCCATTGCCTCCATCTGTACAATATTGTTAAAATTTTGAACATCTTGTCCCAAAATGATCCAGAAGTACTACTTCATGCATTGATTACTTCAAGCTGAAATACTATAATGCTTCATTATCAGGGTGTTCAAACATTCTCCATACATCCTCAATTGATCCAAAAGGTTGTTGTGAGACTTCTAAAGTTAGAGTGGCTTGGTTTATTAATAGACTGCTGGAGGACATACTGACCACCTTTCCTCACTTGGCTGTATTCAGTACTTTCCATGTATTTTTATTGCTGTCATTAAGTTTTAGGAGTTTTTTTTCCCCATAAAATGTACACCTGGCCCAGTACTGTGTTGGTCTGTGTTTCCTTCAGGTTCTCTCAGCCCCCCCTGCCCATCAAGGACCACGGCCACCCAATCTGAGCCTGGTTCTGCTGGAGGTTTCGTCCTGTTAAAAAAAAATACTCATTCCTCTTTACTACTGCACACAAACTTGTGTAAACCCAGGATGGGGTACTGAATTAAAGAGAAGATTTGTAATTTAATTGACATTTTATAATTTACTGTTTAGATTTGAATTGGGTTGAATTGGACTGTTTGAAATAAACTGGACTGGGCTTAATTACATGTAGTTGAATATGAACTGGATTCATTTGCTTTATGATGCCCTGAGATGGCGTCTACTGAGAACTGGCTCTATAGAAGTAAACTCAACTGAAACTGAATTATTCTGAAATTGCAGATACAGTATCTGCAAAAAAAAAAAAAGACTGATGGGTTTAGGCTTGAAAGTCAGCTGTTAAAAGTTTGTTGTTTCCTCGCATGCAGAAAAGAACAGCTTGAATTTATTCAGTCAAAACATCCCTACAGTGACAAGCTTTAGTGGTGGAAAAAAAGAGAGTGAAACAAAGAAACCCACAGGATTTTTTTATAATCTGCTTTTTTCCTGTTCATCCACACACTCAGTATGATCAGTTTCCCAGTCTTCTTTTGTCAGATTAGTAAAGAAAACCAGAACTCTGCACGCACATATTTGTTATGATCCCTGACTGATGAGCTCACCATAAGGTTCAAACTGCAACAGTTTACTTACATAACAGTCTGTATAATTCAACTTCATTTGTTATATCCTGATAGAGTTTTAGTAAAGTCGTGTAAGACCTATTTTAATTACATTAGCATTGAATTTTATGGGGAACTCATATGTTGCCCCTTCATTTTTGGCAATAAAACCAAACAGATAAGGGTTCTTCATGAGTCACATGACTGGTGCATTGTGATGAGAGATTAAAGTGATGCGGTTAACATTAGAGAGAATCGAAAACACCGCCCATAAGAAGCAACAAAATTGAAGGGTAGAAAAATCAGCAGGTTTTTTGGCTTTCTTGCTTTATTTTCTAAAATAAAGTTAACCTTATTCAGATTCTTATTGACTATCTGAGTAAAAAGCTAAATGATTCAATTGTGCTTCTCCTAAATTGTTTTCCACAGCATCTCTCATATAAAGTGAACGGTGGTGCCTTGGAGCAGACTGAACCATATCCAGGTATTATCACAGTGTGATGGATGAAAAAAGACCCAGAAGTCAAAGCCCCTAAAGTTGGTTATATAAGCTGTAAAAATCTCCTGAGTCTGCCCCAGCTTGATGTGTTTAAGGCTGATGATTGCTTTCAGTTGTTCAGCCTCACTGTGAGAGGTGAAACACAAACCTTCACATTTTTTCCTAACTAAAACCCATCCTGAATTAGGAAAACTCTCTCTCTCATACACACACATATCAGTGGTAAGGCAAAGAACAGAACAGACCCTTCTGTTCCAAGGGGGGGTTGTGATGGTGGTGGTGAGGAATGTCAGCGTCTGTATGGGGATATTTTGTGAGTTTTATAGCTGCTTTCTCAGAGTTGCCAGTTAGCCCTGTGGTGAAAGCACATGGACTGGGCTGCAGTCCCAGTCTCACTACCTCATGTCTGTCCACGTGGGCAGAAGATACCAAACCAGACATGGTTTTTAAATCTAGTGACCACAAGTTAATAAAAGAAAAGTATGCTTGTGTTTTCTTGTGTTAATTTTGGTTTGTTTTTGTTCCGGCAGTTATCGTTGTTTATTGTTCTGTTATTGTTTATTAGTTTGGCTCTTATTACAGGAAGAATGCTCTAAAAATAGCCACGGTAGATGTTATGTTTTTCTACTAGGAAGTATAAAACACATCATTGATGATCATGTAATTGCTTTAAAAGTAAACTTTACAGATTTGACCCACAGGGAATGAAAACAGAGGGGTCGATGTAATAAAAGACAGAAAACAAGCTAGCAAACAAACTAGCAAAAAACATCTGTTTAAATAAAGATGGTAGGTTAAACACAAGATTTTCCTTTTGACAAACTGCTGATGTCATATAGTGTCATATGAAGATGTGTGTAGCAGATGTCCATAGTTGACAGGATGTTTGTCAGGAAATGAATGACCCCATGAACAGTTCATAAAAAATAAATAAAAGGCTCATCTATAGATTTAGTTTAGCAGTTTCATGTAACTGTGAGTCAGAAACAACTAGCCTACTTTTGTTATTTGCAAAAGGCAAGTACACCTAGCCTAGCATGAAATCCTAATATAAGAGGATCAAACTAAGCTTTAAAACAAACATTTATTTGACTTTTTTTGGTTGTTAATTTGTTCAAAATTAAAAGTATAAAAATTGCTTGTTATCGCTTAGAAATTACAGCCAGAAGTTTGTTGTATATCTACCACAACAAAACCTGCTAAGTGAGTTTGTGTTGGCATGTTTCAGTACTGCTGCCAGCATGATGTGCCATCAGGGCAGGATTAAGGAAGATGGGGCCCCTGGGCTGGAGCTACTTCTGGGGCCCTATTGACAGTATTTTTTAACACGTACAAATTATATTGCTGATTATGTAGACAATAACTGAGGTTTCTAGTCACACAGAGCAGAGCTGTTCTTAGCTTTAATGTATTATCTAAAGTCTGAAGCACAGAAAAAAAAACTGCAGACTTACAGAATATTTACAAAGTATCATGACTCAAAATTACACAGTAAAGTCACTTAGTAAACTAATAGTATTGACTTTTAAAAAATCTAAAGCAAATTAAGAAGAAACCCACCAAAAGGGGTTGTTAATCGACACAGGCTTAAACTAATTGAAACTCCTTACATTGATATGTGTGCCTGCAGCTCATTGGAAATAAGTAACATAAGGCATTTGGAAAACATCAATTTATTAAAAACAATAATGCTGTTTTGCCCTTTGGAGAGTCCAGTTTGTGTGCCATGACTAGTTTGTTTTGTACTGTGATTTTGTACAGTGCCCTGAGATGACTTCTGTTGTGAATTGGCACTATATAAATAAACTGAATTTCTTTGTTTGTAAATAAAGAATGAGTAATTTAGCGAGTAATTTATAAATTATTGTGTTATTAGGATGCTACGCATACTGACTGGAAGATCTCAGACCAGCTCAATGAAGAGCATTAAAAGGGCCAACAGCTCTGCTGGTTTTAAAGGTACTCTTTACAAACTTATAAAGAAAGGTAAAAAAAACTATAATAATATGAAATGTATACATATGTATATAAATATGCTGTACATTTTGGACAGATATCTAAAAAGTTGCAATCATGACCTAAAGCTAATCTGCCCACTTTTCTTTTGAGATTTTAACAGCTGTAAATTTTCAACACATTTATTTACAAAAACAGTGTTGATTTATATCCCAGATGTACAAAACTCAATATTATAAAAAATATTATTTGACTTTAAACATACACAACAATCTGTTTTTACCCCCCCTCCCAGTAACAGTATAGTTCTTTAACTATATATTTGGACCCTCTGACTGCAGCACCCTCCACACCCCCATGTCTCCCAGCCTTGTCAGGATAACGTCAGGATAACTCATTTTAGAGTATAAAGTAAATAAATAAAGATTTATTCATTTTATACTCTGCAATGAGCAGCTTTGCTCAAGGGCATTGCTAGGACAACACAGCTCAGTTGGCTTTAACATAACAAAACTGCTTTGATACGAAAATACAAAAATATAGTATACTATTTGTTGTAAATAAGCAGCACTTCCTGATGTTTTTAAATGTGACTTTACTAGTTAATACTATAGTATTTACTAAGCACTAAAGAAAAGTATCTCAACTTTTTAAATTCTTTCTGGTTTGAATCTATCTTTTGTTATGTTGATTCAGGTAATGAGGTGAGAATGGTGATCATGGTCCACACGCTTCTGTCGCAGAAAGAGTTAAGATAAGTTCAATGGGCTTTATCAGCACACGCGTGCGTGAATACGCAAATAAAACCGAGCAAATCCTGCTTTGCAAGTCAGTACAGAAACATGGTTTTACTTTTGTTTGCATGTGGTGAAAGGAGGGCTGGAGGAGGGGGTGTTCTCGGCTTTTTCCCTCCCACTATTCCGGGAGCGGGGGAGGGGGGAGAACCTGACCGGCCCCTTTTCCATTCCCATGGATCTTATTACTGGAGTCTCCAGCTTCGAGACATCTGCTGCGCCGCTAACAACAGAGCGCGTCCCCGCGTCCCCGCGTCCCCCTGCGACCGAGCCCGACTCCCGTGGTGCCCCCTTCTCTCTTGCTCACCTGCCCCCCAGAACCGTGTTCTCCCTCTCCGCTGTGTGCATGAGGAACCGCGGTGCATGTGCCCCGCACGTTTTCCGGCTGTAGTCCGAGCAGCAGGCGCGTCTTTCCCTGCCTCCTGCCTCCTGCCTCCTGCCTCCTGCCTCCTGCCTCCTGCCTCCTGCCTCCTGCCTCCTGCCTCCTGCCT
>JAOXNZ010000012.1:22329847-22363453 GCA_028566095.1 Kryptolebias brasiliensis | reverse complement strand
AGCAGCTGTGGTAATTGGTTACATATAAATCTTGAATTAAAACAGGCATCACAAACTGTATTTTAGAGTCCCCCATGATTTTCCAATGCCAGCAGCAAGCTAACTATTAATTCCAACAATCTTTTGGAATTTTGCACCTGCCTCATTCAATTGCAGGAACCTTTCCGTAACATGGATCAAACCCTGTCAATCATATCTACATCACAAGACAAGATTTGCGTTCTTGTCAAATCTTAGCAAAGTTAGTTATGTTTACAGTACCTGGTAAACATTTCTCTTTTTCTTATGAATAGTTATGCTTAAAGGAGGAAGCATACAGTTTTTGGCTTGGTGGTTAACAAAAAACTTTGCATTTTCTCATCAGATTTTATTTGACTTTAAAGTAGCTGCTGCAAACTCTTGCTGATTTACATTTTTCACACTCCTGCAAGGCTGGGAGATTGTTATCATAACCCTCCATGGCCTTCGGGTCAAATTGACCTGAAGTTACAAGGACTTATCTTCCTCTCTTCAGTTATGAGGGCTTCAGGAGGGTTAAGTAATGTTTAATATTAGCTGTTTCAACTCACCAACATAACTTCAAAAACTTGAGTCCTGAGCTCAGATTCCTTCAAAACCATCTCTTTTAGGCACAGCAGTGTGAGCAACATTTGTAATGTATTTTGAAGTTCATTTAAGTTTTGATTATTGAAGAAAACCTCTTTGAAGATACACTTTGATCAAACAGTTTTCAAACTTTCATGGTTTGATTTTTAATTTTGATCCCATACATCTTTTACATTTCTAGCAAAACATATCTCACTGTGAAGTGCAGAAAAAATCAGGACAAACTTTTATGAACATTTTTCTGAACCTGTCTGGTGTTTATGTGTGAAAACAGCTTTATTAGGTAAAGTTAATGTGAATGTCTTACCAAAGCCACATGTTTTAAGTTTGAATCTTCCCAGTTGATATTTGGTTAATGCAGAAGTAATTTTCTTCTGTGTGGTCATTAAGTGGACTGAAGAGAGTTTGGTTAAAGAAGCAGACATAAACTTTTATATAAATTATATTTTTTATTGGTAATTAAAGATTAAAATCAGAAAATTTAAGAAAGGTTAAAGAGTAAAGATTTAAGAGTCTGTAAAATCCTGACAGGACTGAGTTTTTACCTGCTGCAGTCCTGCCTATGCAACAGAAAATGTTTTGCTGTTTTAGCATTTAGCAAAAAACCTGGGGGCTTTGAACAGATGCCAGTGCAGCTGTTTTGATAATTATTACATAGGATAAGCAATTGGATAGCATTAATTTGAGCTCTGAGATATGTTTTCAACACATTTCACTAAAACAAGCAAAAGGCTAAGTGATGCTTAGTAAAGTTTATTCTGCATGCTTTAATTTTCAAATGGGTTCAGAAAACGTAACACATTTTCTGGACATTTTATGCGCTCTAAACCACAGTGCCATTTCAGCTCCACTGCTCCTTTGGGAGCGTTTTCAGTCTTTGCATGGTCCAAACTCTGTAATTAATTTGGTGGGAGGAATGTCGATTTTTATTGGAACAGGCCTGTGCTGCGCAGGAATAACCTTTAAACCTCATTCTGCTGGTTCCGTGACTGCAGTTAGGCAACTTTGGCCTTCTGTGTGCGGCAATGTTTTAATAAAGGTTTTTTAGAAGATATCTCCATCCAGATGTTCCACTATTAGAGTGGTAAATGTAACTTAACTATTCAACTTGAATAACAAAATCATTACTTGCCAGTCCTTGTAACTGTTTTTCTTCAGTCTCTGTGTTCCTTCATGTGTGTGTCTCTTTCTGCCTGGAGTGATCATGTTTGTCTCAGTGTCTGCCATATATTTATATAGGACCAAACGCACCGCAGGAGGCGTGCCCTTGGCTATGAACTGTTGGCCGTCATCACTGTCACCCTGATCCCCTCTTGTGTTTGGTGACGAGCTGCAGCTGCCGGTACAGCTGCAGCTGTGCATCGCGTTCTTCTTCTTCTGCCTACTTTAATTTACCTTTGACACACTCACCCCATCACCCCTTTAAATCTCACACTCTACAGACTGCATGCGCTTCGCTGCTCGCTGCCAAAGAAAGCAACATTTCCCCTCATTCAGTACTCCTTGATAGATCCAGAGAGAGAGGTCAATGAATGCGAAAGGATTTAATGATTTCCTGTCTCAGGTTTTCTGTTGTCTTGTGCTGTGAGGGCAGCTTCTCAAATAAACCTCTGATAACTATATAATGTGTGAGATCATCCAACCTCTCCACCTGGTTCAACCTCCTTTTCCTGTCTGCCTATAGAAGAGTCAAACTACTGTCATTTGTGCTCCTGTTAGGACTTCTTCTTGTTTCTGTTGTTAGCTTTTAGGGATTACGATCATGGCATCAGCATTTTATAAAAAAGCCGCGAGAGGTGGCTGCCAGACGTTTTGGCACCCTGTTGCTCCATGCTCTGCTGTTGGATCTGTGTCTGAAACACGTCTGCCTCTGTGAACTAGAACCTTCCATCTGGGTTCAATAAAGGTCTGCAAGCAGCAGAACTATATTAGCTGGATGTATATGGAGATTTTAAAGCTTATAAAGATGTATGTTTCACGTTTCAACACCCATCTTTTTGGTGACTTAGTTTAAGGCCCTGCAGACTGGCCCGCCTAGTGGATTTCGTGTATTGCCTAGCCATTTTCTGTTACTTATTAAATGCTGTGTGAGCCATTTTAGTGTTTTGCTGTTTCTAAGATAGATGGCTTACATTTTAGTTTTAAGATTTGTATTTTTTTCCATCTTTTTGTGGTTGAATTGAGTACACATCAAAGAGGTTGTTGATCAAGGCTAATGGTCCGTGATTGTATAACAGACAAGCTCCACATTTTTTGGAAAGTGAGGTGAGGCCAGTGGGGAGTGAGCTGACCTGGATTGTGGGGGTGGGGGGTTGCGGTTGGTTGCTGTGGGATTTCCACAGCTCTGGGTATCCAGGGTAGGCAGAGGCGTTGAGCTAATCCTCTTAACCCCACTCTGTAACACACAGACAGAGAGTGCCTTCACTTGTTTCCCTCATCAGCCAACCCCGGCTTTAAAATTCTCACTCAGGGATCATTGACCAGACTGCTGTGCACTGCAAGTTTGTCCATGCTAATAAAGGCTTTCTGTCTTTACACCCCTGAGCCAGAAGAATATACACACACCATTACAAATACAGCTGTGATGTTTCTGCGGGTCATTGCCAGCCTTCTCTGTCTTTTCTCTCGTATTGTACGGTGCTTACAGAGTGAAGGTATGCTTGTAGATCAGTGTGTCAGTGAAGCAGTAATCTGCTTGGCCACTGTACTTCCCTGGGGTTGGCAGATGGAACGGATATCCCTACCCGCCATCTGGACACCCTGGCATGAACGAGATGTGGTCGTGGCCTAGTGCGCTGAGCAAGATCAGGGGATTACTGTCTTCCCTGCTATCCCGGCGGTCCAGCTATTTGTATGAACATGTCAAATAATGAGCAGAGCCTAGTGATGAGAAGTGACATCCATCAAGCTCAACATTTCATGTCCAAGCCTGCATATACCACCCTGTATTGTAATCTCTGCACCAGAACCAGAGGTTAGAAGAATGGAACTGTGGGTTGAAATCATAAAAAGAGCTTATAGATTTTCTGTTTTGTGAATTATGTTCATTAGGTCACATAGATGAATGCATTAGTTGATACATTATGGTTTGTTGTGCCATTCTGGTAATTGATTCTTCAGGTCCTTAATGACTTTCTGCCATAAGGTCAGTATTGACAAAAGCCTCTTATTTTCCCTTCAGCTGTCTACCTTGTCTGTCTTAACAGTTTCCGATGCAGCTTTTCAGGACTCACTCATGACTTTAGGGGCTCAAAACTGAATGTGGTCACCCTCCAATGGAATATTTTCCATCTATTTTACTATCTTCGTGTAAGAAGTGAAGCACGAGGTTGCTGTTGTAATAATGTGAAGAACAGATGAAGAGAGGAAATAATAACTGGAGAGAAAACAAACTTTTTGGTTTTGTTCTGAGGGTGAATACCAATCTAAGGAGACTGACACAAGACCAGAAGGGAACACTTTGTTCAGATTTTTCTTGAATATGAACTTTGTGTCAGGGTAAGAAGGGGAGGGAAAAATACACGAGACAGCCTGTTCGAGGAATGTAAGCAGGGACATTGACAGAGGTAATGAAAGGAATATGCACAGTTAAATAGACTGAAGTGGCAGCAAGCTCAAATGAACAAAAAATGTTAATAAGATAACAGCGCTTGTATAGATTTCAGTTTGACATTCACACTTGAAGTGTACACCAAGATCAATGCAGAGGAAATTGTTGAGTGATGATAACAATTTTCACCTCAGATTATCTTAATGCTTAGTCGCTAAAGATGGAGTTGAACTTAATTAAATTACTTTAAAGTATGTGCATGTCAGCACCGTTTGCAGAATTGTTTACAAATGAGCAGAGTGAGCAGAGTGTTTTTAGCTGAGACAGGCATTTGCATGGGTTGTAAAACCAGCAGAACTTGGGTCATCTGATTGAACGGATTTACAGGTTTAGTTTTTTTAAAGACTCAGGCTTTGTCCACACAGAAATGCTGTCCTACTACAAAAAATCTTTTTATTTTTATTTATAAAAATGTCCTTGTAAACATGGTACAATTTCTAGAAAGGTTTTCATCCACACAGAAACACAGAAAACAACCCAAAACACGAGTAACTATGCCAGGCCTGTGTGTGGTTCTGTAATCCTTCCCCAAAATTACATCAGAAACAGAAATAGGAAAGTAGGTGTGGAGTAGATGCTCCAAACTGTTAATACAAACTCAAACTCAAAAATACTTTATTAATCCCAAAGGGAAATTAAATGTTTTTGTAGCTCATAATCCTGGTTTCATTAAAGAGTTGTTATAGATGCTGATGGCTGTGGGCAGGAAGGATCTCTTGTAGCGGTCTGTCCCGATGTGTCCTCGGTCCTGGTGTCCTCAAAGAGCCCCAGCAGGTAAGCCTCGCTGCCCTTCTGCGTAGCCATGATGGCTGAGCTCTGGAAGCGCAAGTCGGTCTTGAAGTCCTGGGCGATCTTCCGGACCAGGTGCTGGAAGGGCAGCTTCAAGATTAGCAGCTTGGTGGACTTCTGGTAGTGGTGGATCTCCCTGAGAGCCACGATACCGGGCCTGTAGAGCTAAGGCTTCTTCACTCCGCCAGTGGCGGGGGGCTCTTGCAGATGGCTTTGGTGGCAAGCTGTTTTCTGAGAGCTTTACCTCCGGTGGATTTACGGGGGGCCTGCTTGGTTCTGGTCATGACTGGACTTCAGGGTTCTTCACGGTTAACACTTGTTGTTATGGTTACGTATCATAACAAGATGTCCAAAAGTAAAAGGTTTCAGTAAAAAAAATCCATATAGCTGCACAGCACCCAATACCAGAGGAAATAATCATCCAAAAAATGTGATTTACATCTAGAAAAAAGAGGAATTAAAATTTTCAAAAGCAATATCTCAGAATGAGTGTAACAGAGCTACTCCAACATGCAGCCACCTTAAGCAGCGCAATTCTAGAAGCACCAAGAAGAAAAGGAGAAGGATGGTGAAAACAGGAGGCAAAACTAAACCTTTTTTGTGGACTGACAACGAAGTGGAACATCTCCTTGGTGTCACATTAAATAACTATTGACTATGAGTCATGTCAGTCCAAATATGGGGACATAATGGACACTTTTCAGGCACAACGAGGAAGGGCTGGAGGGAAGGGTTTTCCTCAAGGTGTACAAAGCATGTCAAGCTACATTTTTTATTCACAAGTATTGATTTTTAAAAACTATTCACATTTCTCACACAAAAAAACACAAAGGTGGCATTTCAAGATTTTGGAATCCAGTTTCAAAAATGATATTTTCAAACTAAAATGCTGTTTCCGTGTGGACACAAGGCGGAAACAAACAAACAAAAAATACATTTGTGTATTCACAAAACATTGTTCCCATTTTGACAGGTCTTGAGTTTCACATCATTGAGTAATCATTACCTTCACATTTAAATTTCCCTTAAAGGCGTGTAATGAAGACAACTCTTGTGGATTGCTTCCATTTCCCGTGTATTCTCTATGTAGTGAAAAGCACATCTGGACAAGAGGTAATGGGTATTTTTAGCAGCATTTATGTCCCTGAACAGGAAGCTCCTCCAGCAGGGAAAAATCACTTGTTCGTCTCCTCCTATTGAGTCATGTCCTAATGCACACCAGAACATCAGGATACACCGGGGGCTGTCTGTGGGTGTTTCTGGCTGAGAGGTGAAACTTGCTGTGTGCATTGTCTGGCCAGGCAACAATAGGATGAGTGTGTGTTGATCCATGTGTGTGTTTGTGAGCAATTGAAACAATTGAGCTCTAGGCCACTTCCTCTGCCTTTTAGTTTTATTGTTGCCGATGACACGAGACATTCCACATTTACAGTGAGGAAGCAAAACAAAGGCTTGGAATGACGTTTGAGTTTTTGCTTCAGACATAAATGGCACATGTGTTTTTGAATAAACACACTCACATTTGGTCATGCTGAAAAATATTTTCAGCCACTAAAATATTTGGACTTTTCTGCTTTGCAACCATTGTAGATGAGTTATTTTTAGGTTTCTATCAGACAAATTGGACTATGATGTTGTAGATTTTTTAATTTCTAGACAATTGCGTTTTTTATTTTTCACTATCTTCATTTTAGGCTTTTAGTAAATAGGTAAAAATAGATAGTTTGACAATGCAAATGGTTACTAGTTAAGGCACTACATCCATGTTACACAACCTTCCCCATTTACACACAAATAAATTGTTTTTGTTTCTTGTAAAATGGATGTTTAGTTTACAACCAAAGTCTTGACATCTTATGTGGAGTCATCTATAACATAGTACATGTAATATGTTTTCTTATTTCTCATAATGTTGAATCAAGATATAACATTTTTAAATCGGAATGATGCTTGGAAAACAGTTAATTCTATGGCAAACAAACTTACTTCTCCAAATCTGCCGAGTTCCATGATATTTAATGATATTATCATTACTGATAAGCCTTGCATGGCCTGACTTCTTAACTATAATTTTGTTAATTCTACCTGTCTTTACAGCTCTCTATTTTCCCTTCTGATTGGAAATTTGCTTTGATCTTTCTCATCTTTAAAGGTGTCTTTGTCTCCGACCCCATCTTCTATCAACCCATTTCCATTTTACCATGCTTAGCCAAAATCTTGGAAAAGCTAGTTAAGTCAATTTCTTGTCTCAAATCACATCCTGTCAGACTTCTGGTTTTCAGTCTGAACATGAATGCATGCCAGCTACCTTGAAAGTCCTTGACAACATTATTATAGCATTGGACAGAAAACAGGTCTTCATAGCCACCATTATTGACCTCGTTAAAGCATTCGACTCAGTCGATCACAAGACTTTTCTACTTCGGCTCTCCAGTATTGGTCTGTCCATCACCTGTTGTGAATGGTTGGCCAGCTATCTTGATAACTGTGTTCAGCAGCTGAAAAATGAAAATGTCTTGTCAACACCATTCATCATTTCCAAAGGTGTCCCTCAGGGTTCCATCTCGGGTCCAACCTTATTCTCCATCTACGTTAATGATGTAGCTAAAGCTGCTGCCCTTATCTCTTTAGAGAATTTCTTTTGCAACCTCCATCTTTGTCTAAATTTCAGTAAGATCAAATGCATCATCTTTGATTGGAAAAGCACTGTTGTGCCTGTGATATAGCCTTAGAATTAGTTATTTCTTGTAAATATCTTGGTATCTGGTTGGACCCATCTCTGTCCTTTACTACTTATATCAATAACCTTAAGACAAAAGTTAAAGCCAGGCTAGCTTTCCTTTTCCTAAGATCACTCTGGTCAAAATGACAATACTTCCCATTCTGGACTATGGTGACATCATCTACAAAATGGCATCAAGCACTGCCCTAAAAAAATTGGACACTCTTTATCACTCTGCTATTTGTTTTGCCGCCAGTGCACCTTTTCACACTCACCATTGTGATCTCTACAAACTGGTGGGCTGGCTTTCCCTTCAAAACCGACTGCTCCATTACTGGCTTAACTTTGTCTACAAGACGATCCTGAGTAAGACACCATTTTATCTGTCATCTCTTCTTCACCTCGTCCATCATAAATAAAACACTAGATCAAGGGAATATATCAAGTTCATTATTCCAAAAACTTCCACTATTTTTGGTCGTAACTCCTTCCGCTTTGCTGCAGCAGACAGCTGGAATACCTCACAAAACACTCTCAAACTCTCAACTTTGACATCTCTCACTAATTTCAAGCTTAAACTTCAAAAGAATATAGTTGTCTGCTGTCCTTGTTGACTATTTGCTGTCCACTTTGGGCATTTAATAAGTTTACATGCTTATTCCGTACTTTTTTATAAATACTTCTTTAGTATACACATAAACATTCTTGTCCTTAATATACAGTGTGTGCGTGTATATATATATATATATATATTTTATTGCTGGAGTTGTAAATGAGAAATGGTTCTCAAACATTTTACCTAGTAAAATAAAGATTTAAAATAGTTGCAATTTGAAATATTAGTGTCATATTTTTGCTTTTCAGAAATGCTGCTTCTCCTTAGAGACTGGGCTTACTTTTTCCAAAACTCACTAGTTACTTCTCAAACATCTTGTGTTTTATGTATTTTCCAAAGCTTTGACTGGGTCAAGAGAATTTTGACTCACGATTAGGAAGTCAAAACAATATTATAAAAGTTATTTTGTTTTAAATTCTTTGATTTTAAGGTCAAGCACAGTGTGAATATAGCCACATTTTTAAATTAGAGAGAATCAGAAGAGTTTCTTAAAAAACTCACTCTGTTTTTATCTGACATCTGAAATTTCTGCGACTTGAATTTGATTTGTAACTCTCCACGATCCATGTCCACATGTGGTTGTCTTATCCACCACTCTTACGAGCTCAGATCAGAGGCTGTTTCTCCCTAACCAGCAGGCACAACGGATGCTGCTTTATTTATGAATCTAACTGCCCCCACTGTGCAGCACCACTAAAACTCCAGCTGTGCTTTGAAGCTAATTTTTGATGATCTGAATTTATGGCACTTTGTAAGGTTTTTAAGTCAGAAATTTCTGCTGCGTGTTTGCTCTAGTGGTAACTAAACGAGACCACAAAATTAGATCAGCTCTTTCCCATTCTCTTTTCTTTTCTCCCACGACAGAAACATTAGTTGTACATTTGCATAAAGCACATACAGCACATACGTTTGGAACAGTTTGGATGACCAAAAAAAAAAAAAAAACCTAGAAAATTTAGTAGTTTCTGCAAATTTCATGTTGCATAAAATTTTTTTTGCAACATAAATGCAGAATGCTGACTGACTAATGACATTTTGTAAGCAAGTGAAAATGGCTAAAATTGGCTAACCAGTAGCTAAAATCTAAAAATAGAAAAACTGTAGCTAAATAGTAAAATTAGCAAAACCATAGCGAAAAGCTAAGATTTTGCAAAACAGTAGCTAAAAGCTAAATTTAGCACAACTGTAGTTAAAAACTAAAATAAGCACAACAGCAGTCAAATGCTAAGATTAGAAAAGCAGAAGCTAAAACCTAAAACTACGAAATCTAAAATTTTCAGATGTGTTGCTAAATGCCGAAATTAACACAACAGTAAGTATAAGCTAAGATCACCAAAACAGTAGCTAAAAACTAAAATCAGCAAAACAAACACCTAAAAGCTAAAAGTATGCTAAAATATAAAATCCCCATTCATTTCAGTGAAACCAAAAAAGTTAAGTCAAATATTTTATATGAGTTTTAAATACTAAAAATTATAGAAACCATCTCCTGAATGACCTCAACGTTTTGATACCTGAATGGCTAAAATTGCTGAAAGTGTGCTGTAGTAGTTACATGCTGAAAAGCATATAGAAGAGACTATAAACTGGAAAATTATAGTCCCACAATTACATTATTTAATTCTGTATACTGAATCTGACTTCTTATCCTGACTTAATGTGAGAGATGTAGTCTTGGCAGCGTCTGCTGCACCTGCAGCAGCAGCCCAACACTTCCTTCACCTCCTGACTGGCTGAAATCACCCCTCACTGCCAGTAATGTGCCCTCTTTCATCCTCCACTCTCCTCCAATTTCATCCCACAGTCCCTTTCATCCATCAGAGGCCTCCACTGTGCTCCTGCCAGTTCACACTCTGCGTTCCTTAAAACGGGTGAGGGAGGGTGAAGGCCAGGAACTTATCTGTCTGTGCCGGCCACATTTGGCTCCGAAGCCAAGGTGCCAACGTGGAGAATAACTTGTCCCATGGATGATGGAATTTTCTCAGGTCAGCGTTGGCTATGGGATAGCAAAGTAAAAGGGACTTCATATTCCTAGAAATATTATAAGTTAGGATGTTCTGTACTTTCTCTTCTACAGTCAATATAAACAATCTTTATTGACACAGTAAGCAGAGATAAATGGAACTCACTCCGAAGTCAGTGGAGGTTGATTCAGCCTGAAAACAGAAGAAAAGCCTGTCTGGAGCAGAACTGTCATCCAACCTAGTAGTTTAAGCAGCAATGAAAGCAGAGTTGAACACCAGAGTTTAAATGTTTAATGAGAAATATAGTCTTAACTAAGCTCCCATGTTGAAAACATCAAGGAGTAAGGCCTGTGGCAGTTCAGCTCCTGGCAGTATAACCCCCTATAAAGCAGGCCTATAAAAATGCTCCTCCTTCCCCAAAGAGTCAGAGGAGTTAATCAGAACCAGAGCTCTGGGTGGAACCGCTCACTTAACGCTGGGACCGCACTGTGCTGGTTGTGGATGCTGGAGCTTAAAATTTTCAACCAAATCCAACCAGTTAGGGCTTAACCTTTCCAACAGCAATTTCATGTACTTTTCAACTTGCACAGCAGATCTCTTGGCATCAGTGTCAGATGTCTGATGAACAACACATTGCTACACTCTCAGTGTCTCCCAGTTGTTTGCTCCTTGGCCTACATTTTTGGCTTGATAGCTTAAAATCTACGATTGGGTTGCATAACAGCTCTCCTCCATTCTTGTCTGTGTTTTGTTTCATTCATACCTATGTGGGTGTCTGTAATATTCTTTTCCAACTGACATATGCCTGAATTTAACCTCCAAACTACTACAAAGCTTATTTAAGTCTCTTAAAATCACTAAATTAATAGAACGATGAAAGATGAAACACCAGAAATATTCATTTACAAAGAAAAACACAAAGGGAATAAAAGTTTGTTTTTTAATATCTCTCAAATTAGTTTTTTTAGTGAGATTAAACACTCCTCCCTGTTTGTGAATGTTTGTCACAATCTTGTGGAGCCATCCAGGGTGCTGTGGGAGTGAATCACTGTGTCCCTGTTCATCCGGTCGAGGCCAGAGGCCAGCGAGGCTCTTGGAAATGGCCAGGAAGCCTCTGAAGCTCCCCAGGATATAGCTGTCAGCTGATCCTCTTTCGGGAGGGGAAGACAGAGAGGAAGAGGGGGGAGAAATTGGCAGGTGTGGAAGGGACAGGAGAGCATTGGCTCTCTCCAGCTGACAGTGACATTGGCAATGTCTGTTAAAGAGATACCAAAGCCCAAGTTACTCCCTCCCCTTGTCCCCCATCCAGCTCTACTTTAGTCTTCTTCCAACCTGCAAGAGCAGATCCACAGCTGTAGATATCTTTATGATGACAACTGCATAACCTGGGTGTATGTCTTACATTTTCTCTCAAGTCTCCAAAAGGACTAGTGTAAAACGTTTTTATAATTTAAGGTCTCTTAAAGAAAGAAATGTATATTGCCCACCGCCTTTCATGCTAGAGTTTTAAACTAAAACCATCTTATGAGTTTTTTTTACTACAGACATGATTGACTGTAATAGTAAATAGCAAAGTTTTATAAACAGTCCTTGCACGATCAGATGGTGCTTAGAGTATTAGTTGGGAATGACTCTCACCTACTAGCATGCCAAATTTTATCTCAGTATCTGTAAAATTGTCTGAGGTATAGCATCTGTGTGTTTGATAAGTTTGTTTAGCTGTGGCAAGCATCTTAAATGGGGTTGATCCCAGAAGCTAATCAGCTGTTCTGTAGATGTCCGTCCAGCGATTACTTTCCAAGAGTTTCATTTAAATCTGTCCAGTGATTCATGAGGTATTTTGCTAACAATATAGACAAACCTACAGGCACAGACAATGGCAAAAACAGTATCACCACTTTTCTTTCATCAGCAGGCAATAATGACTTGCATAGTAGGACTTGGTGGATAGGTTCCAAGGTTGGTGCATAGATTTTTTCAATTACTTCCTGCTTGTGTTTAATGCCTGTATGTGATACAGCTGGAGGAACATTCACCTCAAACCCTTCCGTCTTGATCAGTCACATAGAAAAGCAGAGCAAACTTTCCTTCCTTTCCCCAACACAAAAATCATTCTACATGTGGTGACTGAATACGGCTCTGTGAGATGGGGTCAATCCCTGTTACTGAGAGTCTTTACTAAAACAGCTAATGAATTTGACAAATAAAGTGAAATATTTCTTTTTTGCAGTATGATGTGGTACCAGTTGGAAACTGTAACCTACTGTATGTTTGTGATATCTGGAAAGCTGAACAGCCGTCTAGAGCATTTTTAATACAGACCTTCATTTTGAGCCTTCTATATTAGTCGTTGTGTTTTATTTGGTGCACTTTTGTTTTCTCCTGCCTGTTTTCATAGCGTAGCTTAGCGCTGATCTCTTTCTCTTTCACTGCCTGCTCTGCATGAATGGTGTTTGGAAACGGAGAGAACAGGAAAGGCAGAGCAGACAGGGAAGAATAGAGGGATATCCCCTTACAAGGTTGCCTCCTTTTCCCTCCAGGACAGAAGGGGTGAGAACTTCGGAAAGGGTGGGGGGGGGATGGTAAATCACATCACCTGTCTGCAGGCAAATCTCTGCGCACGCAGTCCAAAAGTCATCATGCAAACAAATATACAATTGTGGATGCATCTTTTGCAAGGCCTATGTGCTGTTGTTGTCCTGTCTTTCTGCTTGTGTATGTGTGGTCAGAGACATTCAGATTAGCCCTATGTGGCCCAGATTACAACAGGATCAGTGTTACCATATATTACTATGGGAAGCCACTGAGGACAAAAAACATTCTTCCTCTCACATACATATCAAACCATCTCACATACACCATCAAACCGTCTTACATACACCATTAAACCCGCTCACATTCACTATTAAACACGCTCACATACACCATCAAACTGTCTCAAATACACAGGCCTATATGGGCCCATTTCTGTTATTACAATTTAAATAAATAGGAAATGCGTACAGAATGTCCGAAATTTCAGAGTACATTTTATTCCTTCTCAAACTGTTTTCACCCGTCAGCATATTGTTGGCCTCCTGCAGGCTAGATACTAACTTCAGCCAGGTAGCTTCAGCATGGATTAGATGAGAGGGTTTGATAGTGTATATGAGAGGGTTTAACAGTGACTGTGAGAGCATTTGATAGTGTGTGAGAGACGGTTTGATGGTGTAAGTGAGACGAAGAATGTTTTTTGTCCTAAGGGGCCTCCCATGTATTTCAGTGGCCTGTGAACTATCAGTGCGACAGTGGGCTAGCCATGGCTTTAGGAGCTTAAGACCCCATTTAATTACACTTCTGTGGAGGGAAAAAGTACAGTAATCATTTCACACAAACTGTTATAAACTCTGTGGTGAGAATGCTGCTCAAGGTTTTCAAGTGTCAAAAGGAAAATGCTTGTTTTGTCAAGAACGAAAGAGCAAAGCCCTCAGGTTCTTTGCCTCATTTGCTTCATTTAAACAAGTGTGACATTTTGGGCTCCATTCTTTCATTCAAATTGTGCTGATCTTGTGGCTGCAGCTGGAAATGCTTCACTAGATGAGAAATGAAATCCTATAAGGAGAGATTTAAAACACTGATGTGTTGTGCCTTTTTATGAAAAGTGTTATTTTTTCTTAGCTAAACTTGTAATTGTGATTTGAAATGACCAACTCTTAAACATTATATAACAATTGTTTTTATTTTGTCCTCCCAAGGTGCCACCAGGGACATTGGATCAGCTCTGACAAGAATGTGTATGAGACACCGCAGCATTGAAACAAAACTACGCCACTTCACCAAGTAAGAGTTGTTTATTATCACCTGCCGCTGAAAGTTTGTGCATGTGTTTGTGTGTCTCTCTGTTACCAAAATATCTCATGAACCACTGGACAGATTTGAATAAAACTTGATACTGATCAATGGACATACATTTACAACTGATTAACTTTGGAGTCAGCCCGATTCAAGATGGCTGCCACAGCACTTAAAAATCACTGACTATATAAAAGTCAGTTGGATAATGACATAAAGTTTGGCATGGTAGTATTTGAGATTGATACCAAACACATATTCTGAGTACTAAAACATTATACAAGATTTTTGTTTAAAATTTTGCCGTTACCTGTTTGGACTCAACTTTGTCTGCCTGTCAGCAAAATATTTCATGAATCACTGGACGGATTTTATTGAAGTTTTCATAAAATAATCACTTAATGTGCATTTACAAATGATTAACGTTTGGACTCAATCTAATTTAAAATACCAAATGATGCCAGCTGACATTAGAAAACACTAAAATGGCTTTAAATCAGTCAGTGTTACAAATATTGAGCTAATATTTAGTGTGGTAGTAGTTGATAGTCATTCACAACACATACTCCAAGGGCTACTCATGGTGCAAAAGCTTTGCATAAAACTTTAGCATTAGCTGTTGGAGTCAACCCTCTTTGTCTGTTAGCAAAATGTTTCATTAACCACTGGATGGATTTTAATGAAACTTTCAAAAAGTAATCATTGGAAGGACCTCTACAACTGAAAAACTTTTGGAGTCAATCCAATTAAAGATGGCTGTCACAACTAATCATAATAAGCTAACACAAATATGGCTATAAGTCAGTCAATTTTACAGAGATTGAGTTAAAACTTTGATCTGGTAGTAGCTGAGAGTCTTTCTCAACACATACTTTGAGCGTGACATCTAGGGCATGAGATCACACATAATTAATGTCTTCAAAGTTTGACCATAACAGCTATAACTGTCATTTCTCACCATAATGTGATGTTAGTTTAGTTTGGCAGGTGATATGCATTTTGTCAAGGAATGCTAGGTTTTTATTTATTTTTGCTGATTTATTTTTTCTTTTTTATATGTTTCCACGACCCAGCCCATTTTTGCTGACCTTTCTCTAATGGTGCCACCTTTTGCTTTGAGTTTTGCCATGTGATTAAAACCTATTTTTGTACCCTCCACCCTCCATTCTTCTTATTTTGTCTCGACTTGTTGCCTTTTAGTGCTCTCATGGAGGGGCTGGTTACACCGCTCCAAGACAGGATAGAGGAATGGAAGAAGACAGCCAACCAACTGGACAAAGATCATGCCAAAGGTGAACAACCAGAAAAATATACAAACCTATTATGGCACAGTGTGTGCTGGAAATTTATGTGCCTTTTATATTTTGCTTGCTCTCTGCAGAATACAAAAGGTCTCGTCAGGAAATCAAAAGGAAGTCACTGGATACGATAAAACTCCAGAAGAAAGCAAGAAAAGGTAAGTAAAACATTGAAAGCTTGCTCAATCAGTAATGGACCTGCAATAAAACTCAGAGATTTGATATGATAGTGTTGAAGTTTGCTGGTCGTGGGTTTGAGCTGCAGTAGTGTCTTATAGTGAACTAGCACCATCTAGAGTGTAGAAAAAGAAAATTCACAGCTCACTGAAAGAAACTGTATGACACAGTTTCAGAGGCTCCTCTCCAGCTTTAAATATCTTATTTTATGAATCAAAAATATTTTTTTCCTTGCTGTGCTTTATTAGCCCCTTCTTCGGGTTGTAATTAACCTTCTGTTTTCATGCAGTATCTTCACACACTAGTGGTACGGGCTAGTCTTAAACTTGCAATGTGCTGATGTTTGATACACCTAACACTGCTTGTTCTTCTGTCTCTCCGACTCTGCCTGTTACTGCACCCCTCTTCTGTTCCTTTCTGCCTTTTTACCCTGGCTGTAGAGCTTCTAGGTACGTCTGCTGTTTCCGAATGAAAACTTCAGGCATCAAAACCATCATTAGATCAAGCTGCCAGTCAGAAGAAACACTGTGCTGTCTTAGCATTTTTAGATAAGGATGAAATAGTGTAATGCACCTAAGGAATTTCCTTATGCGCTTTACATGAAATTTGCAAGAGAAGATTGACTCTCCTGTCAGTATGGTAGCTAAATTACTGGCTGCCAGATGCCATTCAACTGAGCTAAGCACAAAGACTACTTTCACCTGCACCTACTATAGCACTATAATATATTATACTTAGTTTAATCTTTGCACAAACCACCATGTATAAATGCAGAAAATGTGCTGGTGTAGATTCTCGGTCATTCAGGACATACTAAATCCAAAAAAAGGTTAAAAACAAAAACAACTGGATTTCCTGCGGGCTGTTTTCTTCCATTAATATCCTACACATTGAAAGCCGATGGTGACCTCATCTATACTGGGCACATTAGAGAATGGTTTCCCATCCTTTATCTCATGACAACACTGTAAATAAGTATATTTTCTAAACTTTGAATAAATTAATACCATAATACATGCTACAAATTACTACTATTTTTTTCCTAATGTAAAAACAAAGATGTAATAACTATGGAGGACCAGATTAGATAAATGCCTGATTTGCACACCATAGTACAGTAGTACCCAAACCTTTCTGCTTTTGACCAACAACCCCCGACTATTTAGCTAAAGTATACAAACCTCGCTAATAAGCCATTTACTAAAGAACCCCATCAAACATAATATACGTTTTGATGTATTAATGATCATCATTTTTATTTTTGTAACAATCAAGATGATATATGGTATTGGCAATAATTTTCAAAGTTCATTTGATTTCTGTAGATTTTTTTCAAGACTGCACACTTGGTCTTTATTGCTAAACTTTGCATGACCTCCTTTGACAAAAATGAATTGAGTAAACTTCCTTGTTTCACATATTTTCTTTTAACTTTTGATTACTTAAAAACTGTCTAATAGGCCTATTTCATCCTCAACTTTTTAAAGAATTAACAGTTTTGGAACAGTTTATGCCAGCGTATCAGTCATTCCTGTGATAAACACTTCTTTGTAATGCTCTAACACTTGACTCCATGATAGAGGCTAAAACTTGTTTTTTAAGAACTCATAAGTACTTATCACGTTCTTATTTTGTTTTCATTTAATTAGAGTCTTATTAAAATACAAGTGTGCCAAATCATGTTGGCTGCTAATAAGCTGTCAACAAGTAAATAAGATTAATAAATAAATATCTGCAGTATTCTGGTTTTATAGAGATAAGTCCAATGGCAACAAACCAAGGCACCATTTTGAGTTTGCTTAAACCAGTGTAGCCTATTATTACAGTATAAATTAAATTTTTGCTTTAAATTCAAAGTTGCTTAAAAGTTAATTCAAAATGCTAAGATACATGTGACTTGCAGTCTTTTTTAAGTATAAATCATGCAGTCATTTATCATCTTCATCTCATCCTTCTTTTGTTAATTCATTTATCATCTAGTCTAACTGTGGTCTGCACTTTTGAATAACCCAGGACATTCTGTACAGTAGTGTGTTCCTGATCACATCCATTTCAGCGTCTGCACATCATTGCTACTTGACATGATTCAGCATCCTCAAACTCCCATGTGCATGAATCATTTAGATATGAAGTTCGTCAGTGCATCGACCTCCAGTGCACAGCAGCTTATCATTATTTGTTCTAATCATCACATTTTTTTACTCTTCTCCCTCTTCTTGCCACTTCATGCCACTTCTGTGATTATCACCCACGCCCTCATTTCTCAATCTGTGTTCATTCCTCCTCTCCTGTTTTTTCAACTCCCTTCTCTGCTGTTTTTCCTTGGTTCCTTGTTCCACTTTGACCGTGCAGGCCGGGGAAACCTGCGCCCCCAGCTGGACAGTGCCATGCAGGACGTCAGCGACTTGTATCTGCTGATGGAGGAGACGGAGAAGCAGGCAGTACGAAGAGCGCTTCTAGAAGAGAGAGGCCGTTACTGTTCATTCATCAACTTACTTCAGCCGGTTGTGGTGAGCAACTCTTACACTGTTCTATGTTTAACTTTGTATAAATAAAGAGCTCTATGGTTGAGCTTTTGGTCTGTTCTAGATCTTTAATTTGATCCATCCTGTTTTCCACTCAGAATGTAGAAATTGCCATGCTAGGAGAGATAACACATTTACAGGCCGTTGTTGATGACCTCACTGTGTTGACTGAAGACCCACATAAGCTGCCACCTGCCAGTGAGCAGGTAACAGCGCTGCACTACTCCTATTTCCTTATAATGCTGCTGATGTTTTCTATAGCTCTTGTTTTTACAAATGGCCAACTAATTCTAATCATTGTTTTTCTAAGTTTTTCATGTCTGTTGTTGCCACTGTGTTCTGACCAGTCTTGATGTATTTTTGCAGGTAATTCGGGACCTTAAAGGCTCTGACTACAGCTGGTCCTATCAGACCCCTCCTTCCTCCCCCAGCAGCACTACCTCCAGGAAGAGCAGCATGTGCAGGTATATTCACAGATCTTATTATTTGTTCCCTGCCTTTTAAAAGCCCTCTCCAGGCATGACCAAAATAGATTAAAAAAATGCTCTGCTTTGAGAAACAACTTCCAGCATAAAACTTATGTTATTTATTTTTATGTTGTATGTTCTGGTAATGATGTTGATGGTGGAGCGGTTTTGAACAAACAAGCACACGATCTTATTAGCAACACACCTAAAAATCACAGCAGCGAAGAGATGAAACTTTTAAAGTCGTGTATTAATATAACTGACATGCCGTCCTCGTGCAGCACCTGACTCCCTGTGACAGTCGACATGCGGTACCTGTGGTATCTTGTGAGCTCCTCAGCTCTTGCTCCTGGCAGATTTGTCACTCTCAAGCTTCTTACAGCCAGATTACGTTGAAAGCTGTCAAACATCACAGACTGAAAGCCACGAGCCTACACAAGAACCAAACCTCACAAACTCTTAAGGTGAACGATGATAGTTTGACGGTTTATTTATAAATGTGCAATTCTAGGTCAAGAAAAAGTCCGTCTTCAAATAGAAACTCTTGTAATCTTGAGCTGAATGGAAATTACCTTTCCTTAGTGTTAACATTCCTGTTGAAACGTCTGATATTTATGGTAATAAACACACTATCCTATTCTTATTTACATTTTACCCATTGACTAATTGTGAATTCATATTTAGCTCAATGTTTTTAGATTTATCTATAAATTTTATTTTAGCAGTGAAACATAATCAAATAAAACATTTTCAAGAGACAAATGTTTATAAATATATATCTATATATATATATCACATTATGGGCACGTACTTACGATTGATTTGGTTGCCTCTTTTGCAGAAAAACCAGACCTGTTCTGAAGGTTGTAGTATATAAATACCCATCAGAAGAATTCTGAAAGCTTCATACTGCCCCCATGCCTTTCTTTACCCCCAAACTTTCTATAAAAGCTGCAGTTGAGATGTTATCATCCAGCTGTCTACCCATCCTAGTTTGGCTCTTGTCAAGATCCCCAAAATCCTTACGTTTTTTCCTGCTTCCAACACATCAACTTTAATGACCAAATGTTAACTTGCTGCTCAGTATATCCCACACACTACAAGGTGTCATTATAAATAAATAGTTATTGTTTTTATCTTAAAAGTACTCAGATAAAAAAAAAAAGTAATAAAGTACAAAACAAAATTCTCATATTAATGGTTAAAATGACCTTAAATTAAAAATTTGAAAGGCAAAATTTGTGACTGGCTGCAAATTACCACTTACATTTATTTACCTAAGGAACCAGACAAAGTGACTGAAAATCAGTCAACAATGGTGGCATCCATCAAAGAGCCATTTGGGATGGGGAATTTTGAAAGTTTTAATCTATTTTTACCTACAGTATTTATGCTCTGATTTGATGAGTAAAGTATGCAGATAAAAGTGCGTTGTTTACAGTGAGCTTTTACATAATTACTAATTGCATATCAATATATCGGGAAAACTACTGGAGTAAACGCTTTCAAACGGCAACATTTGATATAGTTAAGAATAACCTGTTTTATGTTTGATTTCATACTTTTCAATGAGTACCTTTAATCAGTCATTGTGCCTACAGAATCATCATTGTAGAAAAACAGGCTTATTTATCAAAAGAGAGAAAAAGAAGAATTACAAATGCTCTCTTGCTTTAAATAAATAATGATTATTCAATTTGCCATGTTTAATTTGGCATTCATCCTTAAGCCTCATCCTAGAGAATGAAGATTAATGAGAAATGATAACTGCACATTTGTTCCAGCGGGAGACGGGAAGGAGTAGATGTGGGGGAGGAGAGCAGAGGGGAGGTGAATGCACAAGTTGCGCATTTCAAAATGTGTGGGTGACAAAGGGAAGCAACTCTGAGCGAGAATAACAAAGCAGGAGACAAAAAGCACAAAGGCAGCTGTTAATCTTTAGAGGGAAAAAAAATCAAATAAGGGATAATGTTTTAAAGCTCTTTGATGCACCAAAATTAGAAGAATGCCATCATTTAGACAGCCTTTATATTTGCTGCTTTTGTAATCAGTTTGTCATTTAGCCTGTCCTGTTTTTACCATGGCTTACTCACAAATCCTCCTCCTTCAAAAACAAAACAAGAAACATTTTCTGAACAAAATAAGGGGATAAAAATGTGACAGTATTGATAATAATACTATTTAATATGCACACTCAGTTTAATGGTGTTGTGATACTGTGCCAACAGCCTGCTTCAGATGCCCTCAGCAGGAGCACATCGGCTAAGCAGTGTGTCCTCCCACGACTCAGGTTTTGTGTCCCAGGATGCCAACACCCATTCGAAGCCTCCGTCACCCATGCCCTCTGATATCACCAGCCAGGTAGCAGCCTTTGTTATGATACTATACATCATTTTTTATTAAAAGTAAAACCAGAAGCAAAGCAGTCTTGCTATCTCCAGAGATTCCTCAAACAGTAATGCTGCAGGGCAGGAGGCCACAGCATCTACACCACTTTCTTGTCACAATACATATCTCACTCTTCCTAACAATTGAGTGTATCCAATATGTTTATTTTTCATGTTTGGATTTCTGACGCAAATCTCTAGTGTCAGGAAGAACTTGATAGTCAAAGTGAGCGTTTGGTTTTCACTGTAATAGAGCCTTATCATTTGCAAATATGAATATCTTATCCCACTGGACTGATAGTTTTTCAGACTTTAGCAGTCTGAACAGATTGCAGCGTAGTGAACACACTAAGCACCAGAACATCAACTGATGCAATACTCCTTTTCTGAACAAAAGATCCTACAGGCTGCTTTTATTTTCAATCCAGGGCTACAGTCTATAGATCCCATAAGAGAAGGGGGGAAAAATCCCTCTATCTAAAGCTTATCGGCACTCTTTTTCAACCCTCTCCTCATCTTCATCTGCCTCTCTCACACCTACATCCTTCTCCTTATTTCCTCTGCAACTCCACTGTTCTCTACTTCATCTTCCCTTTCCCAGAAATCCACAAGCTCAGCCTCCTCTGAGGCTTCAGAAACCTGCCAGTCTGTCAGCGAGTGCAACTCTCCTACAGCGGTTAGTACTGCATGCATCTCTTACCGGCCTACTTGCCTTGCTGAACACACACACTTGTAGTCATTCACTCATGCACGCTGTTGTGCAATGCATTTTCCTTCATTGTTATCTATGGCTTAAAAAAAGCCCATTGGCTCCTCATGACAGCCGCAGTGCAGTTTGACGTGGACTACTCATGGATGTGGAGCACTCTGACTCAGACTTGTCTGTCCATTCCGCAGTATGGCTCATGCTCATCCTTCGGTACCTTCCGCCCTGCTTTCTCTCACACTGGCACCATCAGGCCTCTGTCTGTCATAGTCCCTGCGTCCCCCACATTTACCCACTCACCTGGATCCAACAATCCTTCACCTACATCAAAAGTTCCTAGCTGGAAGGTTTGTTTTTGTTTGCAATTTTTATTTTTGTTGCTTCTTTGCTTTTAATTTTGTTGCAGCTAACTTCACAATCACCATTTTTGCTGATGCCCATCAAACTCAGCTTTCCAATCTTTTTCCTTAAAGATGAGCTAACCTGAACATTAACACTGTCATAGTCTGCACATATCTGCACATGCATCTGATCAGCTCTTGAGCCAAACTGAGAATACAACTGTTGGATGGCAAACATTGGAGATGCAGAATTGGAAGATCACCTCATTATTCCATCTGCTTCTGCAGGACTGGGCCAAATCAAATTCCTGTGAGGCTCCATTGAGTAGCACTCAACGCAGGAGGGAGTCTGTGGAAAAGATGAGAGAGATGGAGGCTCCGCCTAGTCCACAGGGATATTCTGGGATGCAACCAGGTGATCCACACAGAGTGAGAAGTGGCCCAGGAATTATTACAGCCAAGGTAAAAAGTCCCTAAGGCATGAAAATGCAAATATGAGTAAATGAATTCACATGCCATGGGGATTCTATTGAGGTGAATTGTTATGTAAATGTGTGCTAATCTGTATGTATTTCCTACATGTGTCTAATTTTGTGTGTTTCAGCATGGAGAGCCCCTGTCTCCAGCGGCCAGTACTTTAGCTATGGTTCTGACCAGAGGCTTGAGTATGGAGCAGCAGAAGAGCAGCAGGGACTCTCTGCAGTACTCCAGCGGCTACAGCACCCAGACCAACACCCCTTCCTGCTCAGAGGACACCATCCCATCCCAAGGTAACTGTCTTCCTAAAAAACCAAACACTCCTGCTGGGGGATTACACGTGATATGAATGTGCAGCACAAAATTTTGAAACTACTGTGATGCCTGTGAAATACTAATTTCTCTGAGTGTCAGTTTGATTACTGTGAATTCTGATGTGATGAAGGAGCTGCAATTTACCTAATCAAAACAACAATGTTTTATATTTTTTGTAAAGAAAAAAAATTACATGACTCATTGTTCATTCCAGGTTCGGATTATGAGTGCTACTCTCTCAACGGGGATGCTGACAGTGAGGGGCAGGCAGACTTTGACAAGTCTTCCACCATCCCACGCCACAGTAACATTGCTCAGAGTTACCGCCGCATGATCCAAACCAAAAGACCTGCCAGCACAGCAGGTCTGCCTGCAGGTAAGAGCCTGCAGGGAACTCCGAATGGTGCTGGAGGAGGCAGCTCCGGAGCCATTTCCTCTGGGACAGCCACCATTCGACGGACGCCATCCTCCAAAACTGGTGTGAGACGCACACCGTCCACATCTGGCCCCATTCCCATTCGCCCCCCCATTGTGCCAGTCAAAACCCCCACAGTTCCAGACTCTCCAGGGTGTGCTAGTCCATCCCCGCATCGTAAAGGCAGTGAGGAGTTTCTGTATGGTGATGACCCATCTGCTAGTGACTACATGAGGGCTTCTCCAAAGAGGATGAGCCTCCCTCACACCACATGGGGCTACGGAGGAGGAGGGGTGGTTGACAGGACTGTTTACACCCAGCAGGCCCCAGGCGTGGCTGCCCACAGTGTCGAGGAGGACCCTCAGCTTGCTGCCAACCGTCACAGCCTGGTGGAGAAGATAGGAGAGCTGGCAGCCAGCGCACACGCCCTCGGTGAGGGTCACTTTCCTTTCCCCAGCTCAGTATCAGGGGACACAGCTCAGAGTGCGCCCCAGGAGCTGTCCTCTGCGAACAAGGGGGACGTGGATATGCTGGTGACCATTCGCCGGGGGATAAGGCTGCGAAAAACAGTAACTGATGACAGGTCAGCTCCCAGGATCCTTCGGTAATTGAGACTGAGGAGAGACTCTGAGGAATCCGCTGCGGTGCCCTTATTTACAAACTGAAGCTTAGTAATCAAATACAAGAGCACTCGTGTAACACATGGACACAAAGAGGATGTAACATGATGAATGAAGGCCAGTCGAGAAATAAGTGACTATAAACCCTGTCAAGTCATTTCATGTCATTGTATGTATTGCGTACAAAGTAATCCATATTTTTGTTTTATATTCTTTCGTTTTGTTTTGTTTTGTTTTGTGGGCTTTGTGGCGGTTCTTTTCTGCTCCCTGTGTGGCCAGCTGTTTCAGCCCAGATTGTCCCTGTAGACTTAGTGATCATCGTGTCGCTCGTCTGAGGATCAAATGTTTTATGTCATTGTTCTTATGATTATTATTTTACTGTGCATTTCTCAGCTGAATAAAGCCACCTGTTAGTGGAAAGTGAGCGGTGCAGAGCTCTGTGAGCCTGTTCGTTTTTCTTTTTGTTACTGCCCAAGTACCATATTACTGTTTCTTTTCATAAGATGGACAGCAGCTGTAATTTCATGTAAAGATAGAAGCAATATGTTTTTATTGCTGTACTGTACTGTCAATATATCCTGCAATTAAACAGGCTTTTTACTGTAAAATAGCTTGAATATTTTTGTCAGAAAACCCAATGTTGCACATTAAAAAAAGAGATCGTATTTTTGGTTTTGATGGCCTCGTGTATTTGTTTGTGAGTGCTGAAATGTAGAGCAGTGGTTATTACTCTGAGCAACAACATGAACTAATTGCTGTATATTTAAATGTAAAATATGCTCCGGCTATTTCCCTTGCCGTTTGAAGTTTTTCATTTTCCTACTCAAGTTTTGGAGATGTGTAGTTTAATTAGAATTTTTGTTCTTCAGGAGCCCCATTTTACTGAAAATTTTAATGTTGGAGTTAATCTTCTGGTACTTTATTATTTACCCAGCATAGTAACAGTAATTTCCCTGCTGTCTTAAACTTTAAACTGCATGCCCCCGTTTTGTTTTTTGTTTTTTTTCTCAAGTCTGTAGCGTTGTTGGTAAAGCTGCTCTACTTTAAACAACCTAAAGGGGGCGCTGTAGACTTTTTACCAAGGTTAAGCTGAAACGGCGTCACTTATGGTGATTTTGTGTGTTTGTTTTTGAAGTTACTCATATTCGGTAAATGGATAAACAAAGCTAATAAGCCAAAGGAAGAAATACTTTGTTCTGTAAATGTTCAACCCAACAAAAAAGAGCACAATCGATGTAGGGTAAGCTAGCACACACACACAAGCTAACAAAATGGCCTAAAAGAAGGTCTTAATGAAACTAAATGGATGTTAGCTTTTGTTTATTAGCATACAAGTTGTCAAGCTCCGACATGAAAAACATATAGAGTACTTCCGGGATGCTGCTAAACCAGAGCCGTCACCCGTCCCTTAAAATAAGAATTTGTCCCATATTTGAAACTAAAATGAAAAGTTCTTTATTAAGTTGATAGGAAATGCACTTTGTTCCTTATGTTTGAGAGCAAGTGCGAATCTGTTTATAGATGATAAATGAAACAGTAATTTTGCCTAATCATTAATAAAGAATTTATTTTTCAACAGGGATGAAAAACAAAGAAATGTAGCCACGAAGAAGTACATCGTTTTAAGCTACTTTTGTTGTTAAGTTGGACATATTTTTCCTTAAAGTGGCATCATATGTCAAACACTAACTAGAAAAAAAATTAATTTCTTGTGAAAATGCAATGTGTTGCTGAATGACTTTGCTCAAATTTCCAGAAGAAGCTGAAACTGAGATTTTGAAGCTAGACAGCTAAAAAGAGCAAAACTCCAGCTAAAAGATAGCATACGCAAAACACTAGCTAAAAGCCAAAAGTAGCCAAACTCTAGCTTAAATCTAAAAGTAGCAAAAGGCTAACAGCCATCTTTTGAAACGGACTTATATGTTTGTCTGGCAAATATTCTGTTTGAATTTTCTTTTACTTTATCTTCCTTTACATTAGTTCTCACACCTTAATATTATCTAAACAAAAAGTACGCCCTCCCTCTGTCCAGTCAGTGTTCCTTATTTTAATTTCTGACGCTAAACTGACTGCATTAAATGTTTTCTTTCTGGACAGCATTGTGACTCGTTTTGCCTGGAAAAGAAACTTGTTTTGAAAGGCCGTGCTGCTTGATGTGTGTGCATCTAAACTTTTACTGTCACTTAACAAAAACAAAAAGAAACACACCATATGAAAAGAAGTGGGGAAGTAAGACTGAAATGAGTAGATATCTATCCTGATATGGCAAATTCACTGAACCACAAAGAGAAAGGCATGTCTGAAGCACCACAGAATGAGGAAGTCTATTAGTTTAACTGCAGATAATGAGGACTAGGTGTATCTTTAATTTGTTTCAATTTGGAACTCATTTAGAAGATGCTGCTGGACCTGCAAGTGAGCAGAAATTATCTCTCTGTTTTGCTCAGGATGCCTTCTGTATTTTTTACATTCCCCTACCCCTAATGTGCCTCTCATAATCCATGTTGGCCTTATAAATGGCATATGATTGAGTTTACAGCATTAGTTTATTGCCTTAAACTAGTTGAGAAATAAAAAACCTACCTGATGACTGGGACTTGGTGCAATAATTAAAAAAGACTTATTGTGCATTAAAAGTTTCAAAAGGAATATCAACAACAAAAAATCTCTCCTTCCAGTTAGTGAAATGGGAAATTTAGGTGTGCTAATTTCCATTTTTTCTCTTTTTATTAGTAATAACTATCCCCAGTGTCTTTTAATGATGGAAGGAATCTTTTAAAGTTAGATTAAGGTTTGTGAGAAGATATTTTTCAAACCACTGTATCATTTCTTCATGTGCTAATCACAGTCAAACTCAGTCTCCACTAATTGCCGTGTGGATTGAATAAAAACACTCCTCAGACATGTGGCTCCCGAAGTGTGCTGTAGTTTCTGTCAAAACACTGGGCCTTGCATTAATCATGAAAATATTTGGGGGTTTTCAATTTTTCCTTTAAAATGGCTGCTGTTCTTCTTTATTAAACCTTTTGAATCATTCTGCGAGGAAACGGCAGCTTTTAAGTTAAAAGGTGAACAAGGCACTCAGCAATGAGATTTTTTTTTCTTTCACATATTAAGTAGCTATTAAAAACTCTTCTGCATAATATGAGTGAATAAAAATTCTCAGCTTAGTTGCTCCATTTAATACATCTATTAATAAACAGCTATGGTGAGCTGCCTTAAGGGGTTCACAGATCAAATCTAATTAGCTGCTGTACCTAATACATGAGGGAGGTGTCTTTATATTTATCCAACCCCTTTAACTGCTTTTTGCCTTCAGGTTTTGACGAGGTAAAACGTCCTGAGGGGCCCATATATACAGGAACACTACAAAAAAACAGAGCTGCTGCTTCTGTGTTGTGGTGTTTTCAGAAAAAGCGCCTCTTCCAGAGACACGTACAGGACAGAGTTTGGATGTTCTGGCAACCAGAGAGCTGTATGCTTAGTTCTTCATTTTTTAATAAACCTGCCTGTCTCTGCCAATTATTTCATTGACTTCATCTGGACGGCCTTTATTTAAGTCTTTTTTTTAACACTTCACTCACTCTGCAGCCAAAACTGCCTATGTACCGATGTTGGTGTCAAGTCCTGTTAACACCCCCTTCCATCATTTCCTGATGTTTTAGCTCACTTTTCAGGAAGAATAATGGATGTCGTGCATCTTGTGGAACACAAGGGACACCATGGGCCGTGATATCGCAGAATTCTTCCATCCTTTGTCCCAGATGAACAGAAAATCAGAGGTAGAATATTTTAAATGTTGCAAAGCTGCAGTCTTAGCCTTCAGAAGCCATGTCTGGCTCTGTTTGAATGAAGGGAATAGATTTAGTCAATTATTCATTAAGTAAGCATGAAGCTTTTTTAATGTTCACTAGCTGCTTTCTTTGGTGGGAGTTTTTTTCTTAATACCCTGCAGCTCCTAGTTATCTGTTAGAAAAGAGAGATGATGAGGCTGTTTCATGATTTTTTTTTTTTTTTCAAAATTCATTACAGCTTTGTTGTTGTTATGGGGTGTATGCTGGCATTCATATCAGCAGATAACGGCTACAACCCTCAAGTAAACTATCCCTCACTCTCTGGCCTTGCCCTGTGACTGAATTTTGCTCTAGCTATCTCCTGCACTGGCAGTCACGGTGAATTTCCCCATGTGAGACAACATGATAAAAGATGGGATTTGATTTGCATTCATGAAGTGCTTAGGATGTTCAAAGAAGTTACGGAGCGTGCAGGGTCCTCTCAGGCAGTGGCCCTTTTTGGCATGCAAGTACTTTTGAATGAGGCCAATCCCCATCAACAAGCCCCCTGTGATATAAATGCTTTGAAATTTTTTTATTATCGCCCGCTGCCAAAGGCGAAGGGGAAATAATGTTTCTCTCGTTGTGTGTGTGTGTGTGTTTGTTTGTCTTTACCATTACCAAAATATCTCATGAACCACTGGACAGATTTTAATGTTTGTTATTGAATCCTTGAATGAACGTCTATGTAACTTTTAGAGTCAGTCCCATTTAATATGGCTGCCACAGCTAAGCAACCTTAGCAAACACAAAAATGGCTAAATCCAGTCGGTTTTACAGATGTTGAGCTCAATTTTGATGTGGTAGTAGCTGAGAGTCATTCCCAACACATACTCTGAGCGTTAACTGAACTAGCAAGATCTGTTTTGAACCTTTGCCTGTAACGTTTACTGTCAACTCTGTCTGTTATCAAAATAACTCATGAACCACTGTATGGGTTTTCATGAAGCTGTCAGAAAACAGTCTTTGGGTGTACTCAGTTCAAGATGGCTGCCACAGCCAACTGACTAAAGGAAACAAAAAAACAGCTGTTACAAATTTTTTCGATATTGATCTAAAATTTGGTGTGTTAGTAGCTCAGCATTATCCCTAAACCTTACCCAAAGCACTATACATTTTGCTCCATTTTTGCTCACAACTTTGGCAATAACTGTTGGTGTCAATCCTGTTTGTCTGTTAGCAAAATATCTCATGTGGCACTGGATAGATCTTAGTGAAACTTTCAGAAACTAAACATTGGATGTATGTCTACACTTGCAAATGGCCACCACAGCTAATCAACACAAAAGCCAACACAAAAATGACTATAACTCAGTTAACTGAACAGATATTGAGCTAAACTTTGATGTAGTAGCTAAGAGTCACCCTCAACCCATACTTTAAGTTCTAACAGATCACGTGAGATATTGCAGTATTGCATGAGTTTACACATAATGCTGATTTACATTTACAAGGTTTGACCAAAGATGATCTTAGTTTGCCATAAGGCGGCGGGTGATATGCATTTCTTCAAGTAATGCTAGACCTTTCATTTTTTCTCATTTTAATGGATTTTATTTGAAATATCTTTTCCCTCTCCAGGTCAAAGATCATAAAACCCACCAGCGACAGTGAGATGGTTCATGTGTCCAGTCGACACAGCCTCAAGCCTGCGCCACATAAAAGAACACAACAATCAGCCAATATGAGCTCTGTGCTCCAGCTGCAAGCTGTGATTCAGAATTATCTGGAGGCTCACTGTGAGCTCCCAGAGTTATTGCCCAAAAAGAACAGTTTACTGCAAAGAGTGGATTTGGCCTAAACTGCAGTGATGGATTGTGGTTTGGAATTGATAAGATTCTCTCAGAGAGAGCTTTGATGAATTTTTCATACAGATGTTTTTTTATGTGCAGAGAAGCATTGCATGACCTCACACCCCTGATGCATATAAGTATTGATTCACAACTCAAGGAAAAAAAAAAAGGTTGACATGACATGAGATAGAAACTCAATGGAGCTTGCTGGTTTGCCTGTTATTTCCTCCTTCTTGACAAATCAAAGCTTGTTTTTGGGTGTAATATTCATTTTTTTTTAAGTTTGCACATGGTGAGAATTAGATGTTGCCACCTCCAGATTAAGATTTTTCTGCGGGTGCTTGGCAAGCCAGCAGAGTGAGAAAGGAGAGGAAGAGCAGAGCAGAGTGACAATCCTAATTTGAACTCTGGTGCGCACATTCAGGATGCGGAAGACATATGGAGCTGCTCGGCGTGGGCTGCCCTAAATCATCATGTTTACGCAGTTTAACAGCCCAGATCTATGCATTTGCATTTATATTGAAGCGTTTTGCCGTGTTTCTTGTTTCTTTAAGCTATAAATGAAACGCGCGTTTGTGTAAACATATGGCTTGAGACATGCCGGGAACAGTAACCTAAAAAGAAAACTTGAGAACATTAGGTCACAGGATCAGCTCCTCAGGGAGAAGATGACTGCTGTGCATGAGTAATTCTCCCTCCAGCAACTAATGCAGCTTAAAGGGAGGTACCTCTAACCGGTATTTGGAGACTTTATTGGTTAGGAGAGGCAAAAGGAGCGTATGTGCGCAGTGGACTTTCTGTGGAGGAGAAGCATGAGTGATTTTCCCTTCTGTCAACAATTCTTTATGCTGAGAGCGGGTTTATGTGGCGCGCAGCTGCGAAGGCGCATGCTGTGCGTGAGCCGCCGCGGAGAGGTGTGAGACAGGGACCCTCCTGACCATCACACAGGGTGGGGTTCACCGAGGAGCTCAGTCCCCGCGCGCCGCGCCACGCCCCCGCGCTTGGCGCTGTCCGGTAACTGTGGTGCTGAACGCTGGATCAGAAACTGCCTGCAGCGCCGTGGACTGCCTGCACGCAGTCCTTCTGCATGGAGCCAGGAGACGGATCTCCCAGCATGATGAGGCTGAAAGTTCAGGGGGCTCTCCTGGAAGGATCGTGCCGTGGATAACTATGGAGGAAATGTTTGCCAAGTGTTTTTCTTTTCTTTTCTAATCTGTCAGTCCCCCCGAGTCGTTTGGACGTATATGTAACTTGCCACCAGCATGATGTGGGGCGTTTTGCTGTGCTGCCTTCTAACATTAGCAGCTGGATATCAAACCCAGGATCAACTGCCTTTCTTTCACGGACACATTTTTGAGAACTCGCCGGCGGCTTCCAAAGTGAGCGGACTTAGCATTCCGGTGAAGCGCATCAACGCGCAAAAATGGTGTCAGCTCTCCGGAATGCACTTCAAACTGTACGGGAACGGCAGCGAGGATTTCCGCGTTTTCGCCCACCACAAACGAGGGCATGTGTTACTGAAAACTTCCAGGGTTTTGGACAGAGAAGCTCGCTCGCAGTATCTGCTGAGTGTAAGTCTGTGCTGCCAGACGTGCGCGTCGGAATCCTCCGTCATCGAGGTCGCGTCGGTAAAAGTGGACGTTCTGGACACCAACGACCACGAGCCGACCTTTGTCCGCGCAGACAGCATCCGCATAAGTTTAGACGACACCACCGCTCTGCGCAGTGCTGTCTACAAGCTGCAGGCTGCAGATAGAGACAGCGGAAGGAACGCAGAGTTGACGTACATCTCCATCCCCAAAAACGGCACTTTCTATGTAGTCCCGAAAACAGGCGAAGTTTTGCTGGTTGACTCCATCCTGGGTTTCCCCTCCACAATCAGGTTCTATGTTTATGCCAGAGATCACGGCTGGCCCTCTCTGGCCAGTAAAGCCGTGTTGGTTACCGTTGATCCAAAGCGGTGGGCAACGCGTCCGGCTGAAATATCTGAGCCACTGAGAACCGGACGGTTCACGAGGGCGCTCCTCGAGTCAGGCACCGTGATGACCCTCAACGTGTCTGAAGATGCAGGCATCGGCTCGGTCATAATGAGCTTGAATCCCACCAGGTTTCAGTCAGCCGCCTACGAGCTCATTTACCCGGAGTTGGAGAGCTCCCCGGTGTCGGTTGGCCGCGACAGTGGAGATATCGCCATAACCCGAAGGCTGGACAGGGAGACAGAACCTTTGGTGGAGCTTACTGTTAAGATTCAAGACAAACAAGGTGTGTTGAGTAATCCTCAATCATTCTGAGCTTAAAGTTAGGCCATGCAACACCCCTCCTGTTCGTCAACCCCACTCCAGTTATTTGCTTTGCAGTGATTATGCCCTACTTTAATGAAATGCTGCACATTACATGCACATGGTTAAACTGTGCCACCATCTGGAGCCCACTCTCTTCAACACTTGGTGCCCCTCATCAGACCTGGCATGTTGATTAAAGTCAGCAGCTACTGCTGTAACATATAGACTCATTCCACAGGTGCCTTATTGTCATCCAAAAACAGAAATATAATCACCTGCAGTGACACATTATTTGAGATTTTGTTTTGGTTTACTCAAGTTTGACAAATTGTTTTTTGCACAATATTCCATTCATTTTTGAACAACAGGAACAAAACTCATTAAGGGTCCCTTTAGAGTGGCTGAATTATGTCCTTGACTGACATAGTTTGTGAGTGTGAAGTTGTTTTCAGAGCTAATCCTTGCAGAGTGGCAAACCACAGCGACCCTCTCCCTCTCATCAACCAGCATTACCCCTCTAATCCTCCTCACATTCACTCTGTAGTCCCAGGGATTTGAAGTAGCACCGCCACAATCAGGGTACCTCTCAGATATTTGTAGATAAAGTGAAATTATGTGTATTTGAGCTTTGTTTGTTGCTCCTACAAAAAGTTTGGCTTCAAGCTTAAAAGCAAGCACATGTTTAAAAAAAGGCATGAAGGAGAAAACAGAATCAAAATGATTTGCTTTGTAATTGAGCCTCACGGTGTGCAGGAAACAGCGTGCACTGTTTTCATTCAGATTGCCTGCTGCTGCTACGTTTCACAGCATGTTCAGGATTGTAATTGCATGCCTGATTGGGTTGCGTTCTTGCAAAAAGGGGGGATATGTGGAGGATTTGGGAAAAGAGTGAAAATAGTCAAAAATTTGAAGGTTTTATTTCCCCCTTCATTCCCAGATGAATAACAGAATTCATCCGCTCTTCTCTGACAGATATTCAGATACCTTTCTCCATTTCTCCTCTCTCACCTGCAAAATTTTCCTCCTGTGATCAAAGGCATGGCATGTCCTTTATCCTGCGACTATGGCTTTTCAAACAGAATCCTGACAGCAAGCTGGAAGGACAGGCCTATCTTCAGCTTGTCTCATTTCCAATCTGTACATACATTTCTCTCTGATAGAATAAGCCCATTTTAGCCTCTTTTGATGATCATTTAAAGAGGTTGAACCAAATCTCCCATGTGACTTTGCATGCAGGTTTGCTTCATTATGTATTAAATATTCAAGCTCATGAGGGTGTTTTGCACATTTGTCTTTGTAGAAGCTTGTTTTGTATGCACATGTGCCTATATGGTCACATAAAAATTGACCCCAGGAGCAGTAATGGCAGTTTTAATGAGACCCCATGCGTTATATCACCATCACTTATTTTACCACAGTGAGCACTCTGTGACACAGAGCTATCTGTGGTGCGGTCAGTCACTTGCTCAATGTTAAAAACACGTGTGCTTATAGCCTTACAGGTAACATTAAAAATACTGAATCAATTAAAGTCCTAGTATTCCTCAGAGGGATGCGCATTGCCTGCCACCCTTCATGCCAGAGTTTTAAATTATCTTATGATGGAAACAAATGGAGTTGTAGTCGTTTTGGTCAAACCTTGTAAATGATCTGCATAATCTCATGGAATATTGTAAGACCTGTTAGTGGTCAAAGAATATAATAGAAATGACTATCAGCTACCTCAAAAAAAATTGCTCAGTGTCAAATTGACTGAGTTATAGCCGTTTTTTTGTGTTTACTAAGGTCAGTTGGCTGTTATATTGAGTTGGGTTGACTTCAAAGTTTAATCA
>JAOXNZ010000012.1:22293750-22306114 GCA_028566095.1 Kryptolebias brasiliensis | reverse complement strand
GCTAACTGCATTGAAGATAAATAAAATGAGTCAGAAGCTCCTAGTTGCCTTCTGTTTAAATTATTAGAAAATTCTTTTACACTCAGTTACTGTTTTTCTTATCAATTTTGGAGTTGCATTGACTTGGACTCCCATTGGAATCACATATGCTCATGCTGTTTTTGATGGTTTTTTAAAATATTTTGTAAACAGCTACACTATGTGACATGATTTTCTATTTTCATTTTCTGCAGCTAAGTAATCCGGGCCAAAGTAATGTTGACACTGTTGCAAATTAATTCCATATGAAACACACACAGCTCCTTATCAAGCACATCAAACAAATGCACGTTTTCTTCAGGGAAGCAGATTTTGATTTAAAATAACGAGCAGAACTTGAGGATGTCTACCATTTGTAATTGTTCTGGGATGAAAGCGCCAGAATGTGTGTTTACATGGTATGTGTGTCAGCTGCTGCAGAGTTAATAGATTTCCGTCCCCGGTGCTTTCAGCGTGTTGATCTCCTGCTGACGGCTTCACACTCAGCTTTAAGCAACACAGGTTGGAATAGAGCCTCCTTAACTCTGCAAGCATTTGGTTAATGTACCTCATTACTCCCCCTTTGAGCTGATATTCACTTTCCATTCACTCGCTGCTAAAAGAGCACCTCTGAAATTTCCACGTCTCTCACGGGCCATTGATGTTTATGCTTGCAGACGCAATTTGTTTAATTCCTCATAGACGTTTTTGTATCCTAATTCCCTTCCTCAATGGAGGTAGAGGGAACAAGGGAAACATGAGAAAACCCTGTGTTATTAATTATACTGTTTGTTCTATCTTAATTTTCTTCTCTTATGGTCTGCTACTTTATGTTTTCTTTCCAATCAATGACACCCCCACCACCTTTTGTTGTGCTACACTATATGTTGTGGTTCCCTTGTGTGCTTTCTGTGTTATTGTAATTCCTTTGGTAAGTATCACACAATGCTTCTTCCACCATGCTGCCTGCCTCTTCCCACTCTCAGCCTCTATCTCTCTCTTTCTGTTGATATTTGTGTTCTTGTATCTGTGCCTCTCTCCTTTCCTCTGTTTTCTCTCATCCCCTTCCTACACACACTCTATGTCCTTGTACTGTGGGCAGCATAGATGTGCACAGAAGCACTTGAGACAACTTTTTTTCTTTTTTCAAACTGGCAAGCCACTTAGCAGCTTTATTTAGCATGTACCCAAGAAGAGGATTAACAGCAGGAAACATCAACAGAATGGCATGCAGAAACACTGAAAATACACATGCACAACTCACACACATGCTAACACACTATAGTCATTGTACTCACTGAGCCTTGGACCCATATCTTCCAACTTTTCATAAAGCATTATTATGCTAGTCAGCCAGCTGATGCTCTTATCCTTATGGGATTGTTGTGTACAGTATGGACCAGCTTTTCATCACACACAGTGCACAAGGCGGATTTGACTTTGAAAAATCTACTGGAGACCGTGAGCTTCTGCCCATTATTTCATCACTGTTTTTTGTTCCCGGTCAGGTGAGGAAGCTTGTGTCGTTTTGGTGCTCATTTGGCATCGCTCACAGTAGCTCTTTACTTAGCTCACCAGATCAGAGAGAAATCGCTCACATTTGCCGCCCGAGAACATGAGGCGTGCACTCTCGCTGGCCCATGCATGCATAAGTCTCACACCTCATGAACACGCATTCGTGCACACACAAGTACATTCTTCATTATCATTCCAGAGCTGATAGGCTCTAATTATCTGCCTTGGCTCTGATTAGTCTCTCTGTAACAAGCTAATTAGATGGAGCCTTGTAAAATCATCTCCACCATTACCACAGAGACATGTTTGGGAAAGACACCAACAAGCAGGAGGCAAGGAATGTGTCTTGCATCGCTCTCTGCAAAGATTTGATAGTTAACTAAATGTTAAGTGCTAGAGCTCTGATTTCTTTTTGATTAAGTGCCTTTTAACCCCCCTCTACTTTGCTGTAAAATCTTTTTTTCCCTTTCTCATTATTCATCACGAAAGGATTGTTTCGTCTAACGGACCAGGATGATCTGGCTTAAAGTGCATAAATTGCCGCTGTCAACATTTTAGCTGATAGCATCTGAGCATTGATTGTTTTTCTGCCCACGCGATAGAGTGGCTATTTATCCAGAATGAACTACCGTCACATCTGAGTCTGAACTTTTCTCCTTACCAGAGGAACTTTAAAGCCTAAGCAAAAAGCTACATTAATGCTTTCCTCTAGCTCTTCCTCTCTGTGTTATTATCCTTCTAACAATCCTTTTAGGAGCTGTCACACACTTTGTAGCTATTGTGTTTGAGTTGTGAACTCTACAGAATGAGTCTAGAGTGCATCATATTGTATTTTCCATCAAATAAAATAGTTATAAAATAAGAACTGTATTCTCCATATTACCTTTTTGTTTCCCAACTTATCTGAGCGAACACAAGGTGCTGCAGAGGTTTAGCAGATCCCAGCTGTCATCAGATGAGGAGCAGGGGATACTCTGGACAAATCACCAGTTCATCACAGACCCAACACAGTGATGCACAAGACAAACAGGCATGCATGCACACTCTTGTCAATTTAGACTCAGCAGAGACTTTATGCTGCAAAATATTAAGGAAACTGGCAAAGCAGAACTGTTTTGTAATACAAAACATCCGTTGAGTCAGACTTCAAGTATGACTGGATGCATCACAAACTCTTGGTTTTTTTTTTCTTTGATTAAAAAGCACATTTATAGCCTGTGGTCACAAACAGGAGACCTGTTACATAACAAGATTAGCAACCCATAGATACTTTTATCTCTCGGGTAGCTCATCTCTGTGTTTAAGTGTCCACTGGTGTTTGTTTGTAAGAGAATAAATAGTTGAGGGAGGTAGGAAAGGTAGGTTAGAGTGATGCTAAAAGTGAAAGCATGTTGATGGGTGTGATGGTATAACTTTCCCATATGACAAGTCTTTGTGCTTGTGTTGAAATCTGTTAGTGCATCTGTTTGTGAGTATGTTTGTCTTGGCAGGGGGCTCTTCTTCTCTAGGGTGAGGCAGATGGCCTCTGTGGATGGCAGCCCACTGAACTGGTTGGCAACTCTTCTGACATTTCCTCATGCCACGTTGACACATGATCACAGCCAGTTTTGTGGAAGTAGTATGTTAGGTCTCAATTCTGTGAATAGCTTCACTTTGAGGCAATAGCGCTTCACAAAATTGTCAATTAATGGGGCCCATTATGTTGTCTTTTTTTCTTGAACATAGTTTTCAAGTCATGACATTGTGTTTAATGTGGATTACAATCCCTATTATCAGTTCCAGCAAAAGTCAAGCCACGCTCCTGTCATAGAGTTATACACAGCTTCTCCTTGGGAGCTGCTGTGCTCTCTTGCAATCAGCCTCGGCTTAGACTGAGCAAGTTGGTAATTGGATTCTTGGAATCTTCTTATTCACTTCAGTGACGCAGCATGCAGGCGACAAAGTGCCTGCTGTCTTCAGGCCTCATCCCTGCAGCCCTTTGGGAAGATCAAGGTAGCTTTACCCAGACTTGGTAGACGAAACTGAGGCTGAGGCTCTCTCCCATGGGAACCTGCAAGCTTGAATGGTAGAGTTGATAAAAAATGAATGGGTGATAACACATCCACCAGCCGCTATACCATGGACACTTACAGAGTTATCCACCTGTTAACTGCAATGGCCATAGGAAAACAAAATAAAGACCAAAGATGATCATAGGTAAATCACTTCTTTCTGGTTGATATGAGTTCAACAGATGTTTGAATCAGAATTGTACTGTAAACACCTCCATGTTGCTTAAAGGTACTCATTGCAACATCATGAAGACTGGTCAAGAATAAAATTATAAAGTAAGAAATAAAATCATCACCATATTTTTCTCATAATGATGGTTAAATAAAAAAATGTGTACACAAAATTCGTAAGCTGCATCCAACTACTATGTGCATTTGTTTACATATGAAAAACTGAAAATAGTGAATGAAATAGAAAATGGCGACGTCCATGGAAGAACCGTTTGGGATTGAGATGTCAAACTAATTTAATGTGTTGGTACATATTTACACTCAGATTTATTGAGTAAAGCATGTAAATAAAAAGATAGGTTAGGCTGAAATGGTAAACTAACAGGTCTAGAAGAAGTTTTGCAAACGCTCCATGTGTTTGAATGTTAAGCTCTGTCTTTGAGGCGTTCCACTGCCCTGCTCAATCCCTGATATTTATTCTTGATAGTTGTGATGTTTTTGTGTGTTTTCTTTTTTTTGTGTTTAGTAGTAAATTCACTCATATACTGTATTTCCATCTAACAACTTTCAACATTATGTGCTTGTCCGATTCCATTATATTTGTTTTTCTACACAGACTACGTTCAGCTTAATGTAGGTCAATCACGTGAGCAAGCTTCTACTTGGTTTTAGGTAGATTCTTACAAATGCTTTGTTTACATTGAATGCATACCCGCTTTTCAGAATTGTATATCAATCAATCTGGAAAACTACTGTTGTAAACTCTTTCAAACTGCACAAAAAAATAAATAAATAAAACTGCACAAATTTCATCTAGTTCAGAATAACCTATTTTGTGTTTGACTTCATCGTTTACAATGAATGCCTTTAAACAAGAAACACTAATTTTTATTATAAGCTTTTTTATAGTCTTTCATCCTAAAGAGAGGATTTATATCTTACATATCTAATCCCTTAGTCACTGGTTGCCGGTACTTTGGATTTTCCTGGTTGCTTGTCTCTCCTCTACACACACTATTACATGACAGCTGTCACTTTAAGTAATCACAGCTTCGTCACTATCTCTGCACTATCCCCCAGGCCCAGACTGGTACCTGAACAAGGTGAAGCTGAAGATCACCGACGTCAATGACAACATCCCTGATTGGAATATGAAGCCATACCCCTACCTAGCTGTTGTGTCTCCTGAGGCCCCTGCAGGATCATTTGTCTACCAGCTAGAGGCTATTGATGGGGATGAGGGCAAAAGTGGAGAAGTGAAATACTTCTTGTCTGACGGTAAGCATTATTGCTGCTCATATACATGCACACAACCTCATAAGATGCATAAGAGGGAAGTGAAATGTGTTGTCTTGTTGGTAATAGGCTGGCAGGGTATGAAGCTTTGGAAATTAATACAACCAGTCTGACACCAGCACAATCTCTCAGAGATACAGCCACAGGCATTTGCACATTCATTCATGCATTCACATACTCTTTACGTGTCCATTAGCATCTCTGTCTTTCTTTCACCCTCTCTATCCCCATCCCTCTTTTCTTTCTCCTACACATACAATCACTCAATCAGAAAATCCCCCACACAGCCAGAGGCCTTCACAGATTTGTTTATGCACTTTTCATGCACTCTTGTCTGTCTGCTACTCTCTGTTTCATACAGAGAATCATGCACGCACACATTCACTCATACACAAACACATGCAGTGGGCTGTTGGAAGCCTGCCAGAACAGTGGACCCCCTGGTGGCTGAAGGGATTGAGGGTTGTTGGCAGAGATTGCGGGATGTGCTGATGTTGCTTGTGGGGTTTTCTGATTTCCCTCCGACTTGCGGTTTAACTGTAATCAGGACATCCCACAGCGTCCTGATTTTGAGTTAAACCCCAATTGGAGGTGCTCATTGTCTGCATTAGCATGCTAAGAACTCTTAAGTTGTGCTGTTTGTCAGCTAAAAATTAGTAAAAGCAATCAAAGTAATTTCAGCCTGCTGTTTGGATTTCACATGTATTTATCTAACCCACATTTCCTGTGCTTAACATTAAACATCACAACTTGTCATGGGAGTAACTGGCCTCTAGTTGACCATGTTTGACCCCATCTGCAATACTTATTAGAAGTGAAAAAAGTTAAAAAGGTTTTCTTGTGAAACAGTCATTGTTACAACATACCCTCATTGATGACAGCATAAACACTGTAGGCAAATTAATACAGAATTTTAAGAGAGTTTACATTTTACAGATAAAACGTTAGGTGTTTTGGGTCTCCAGTTGATTTACATTATTTTCTCCACTTTCCCTTCATTTCAATTGTTGTTTTTGTACTTTTCTGTCCACTTTAAAGTAACATCACAAAGTCCACACCCTAAAGACTGATAGAATTATTGATTTTTAATTTTCGGTATATTTTTTCAAATAACTGTACGATGAATTATTTCAGCCTTGATCTTCATGTTGTAAAAGTCTGATATTTGAGACAATGTTTTTTGCTGCGGCTCTTCTCAAAATCCATTGTGCATTTCACTTATCTCTCAAAGATTTTGAATCTTTTTTTTTTATCTCCCCCTAAAATATTCATGTCTTTTCTTTAAATATTCAAAGTAGTGTATTGTTTGTATTGTTGTTTGCATGCTAACAGTCCCCCTCCTCTTCAATCCCTTTGGCACTTTGATACCTTTGTTCATGTTTTACTCCTACCAGCTGTCAGTCTGCAGAACAATAAGAAAGCAGCAGCAGGAACCAAAACCAAAACAGGGAAAGATACTAATCAAAACTTTATTACACTTAAGGTTATAAACTTTAATCCCTAAAAATAAAAAGCCAGTAACAATAAATCAAGTAATTTTTGTCTTTGACTGTTAACTCCTTTTTAAATAGACCTCCATCTCTTTTAAAAAGTATATAAATATAAAAAAGTACTTGAATGAGTTACAGTGTTGCAGCTTATCACATGTCCTTTCATTACTTTTTCTTTACTTTCTTTCATTACTCATCGATTGCCATTTTCATGTCCTTCCCTTATACACACACTGTTTGGCTGTTCTAATAATTTCTAACTGAAAATAGCCTCCAACCAAAAGTGCTGTTTACTCCTTTTGAGGAATGTTTTCAAAACTCATCAGTGCCAAGCTGGTTTTAAAAATTATTGCACCCATTTAAATGCCTATTGTAATTTGTCTTTTTAATTTGTAAAATCATTAAAGAAAAAAAAAATCAATGTCTCCAATAGGAACAGACGGGATGAGAACCACAGAGAGGGGAAGACTGTCATAGTGCTCAGGAACAGACTAGCACAGTGTCAGTTTGGTCCTTTCATAAAACTTCTGTTGACGTCTTGGATAACATACTTTTTTGACTAAGGTCTCATTTAGTTTTAATCACATCCATGTTCAAAGTATGTTTATGGGCAAAACACAGGTACTTGATTACTTTTCAGAATTCACTTTTTCCTGTCTCTCCATAAACCATATGCATAACATTTTTGCTTAATATTAAAGAAAATAAGCACTTTTTATTGTATGCATATTTAAAAATTCAGCTACATGTGTATTATGATGGATGAGCAGACAGATAAGACTGAAGCTTGCTGAATAAATTGTCCAACAATTCACACCGCCATTTGCATACTTTGTATTCTACCTGATTGCTAGTGTGTGATGCACACAGATGAATTCAGTGTTGTTTATATATTAACATATTACAACAAAAGACACTTGAAGACAATGTGACAAAGTGAAACTCTCAACTCCTATTCAGGCAATGACCCTCTTTATTAAATAATTATGTTCAAAAAGTAATCTTTCACAACATCTTCAGAAAACATACATTTTTGCAGACTTTGCTGAATGAAAATGTATTATAAATTACAGAAATAAGAGCATGTATTGTAATATTAATACCTATAAAAGTCAGTGTTATGTTTTGTTTTTTTCCCCCCTGCATTCTCTAAAAGAGAAGTTCTGGTGGTGTGAGTGTAATAATTTTGTGTTTGGTATTGTTTGAACACCAACAGGTTGACATCATTTCTTGGAGTTAGTCTGTTAATATTTGTTTCTGGGACAAGTCAGCCACTGATGCTCAAGGCTGAAATTTCCACTAACACTGCACTGCTGTCAGTGATAAAAAATCTCGAGGACAGTAAAATGTGACGACCAGTCAGTTTTCAGGTTTCATCTGTCCGGACTAGATGGAAATCCTTGAACTTTCTGACCTTTGAGGTGGTAAACTAATGATTATTTATTTGCAGTCTATCCAATCGAGTCATTTCAAACAGCCTCATATTGTGCTTGTTTAAAGTGGCATAGAAAAGGAACCCACACACCATTTAAGGCCAAACTGAGGCTCCTTAAGAATCTGACCTTAGTCTAATCGAACACAAATCAACCACCGCTTAATATTGTTTTTCCCTAATAATGATACCTTTTCTAATGCTGTTTATCATTATCAAAAATCTAAAAAGTGTATAGGAAATATTCTACTTTGTACAAATGTTTGAGTATGAGTTGAAAGGTTATGATCTCAATGTGTCAGCCCCTTTTTCAGTCCACCTTCTGTTCACACACACACACATATATATATATATATATTGTCACAGCTAGTTACTCAAAAGATATTTCTCCCTGCATTTTAAATGAACTGGGCAAGTATTTTTGTACATAAAACATGTTTGAAAACTGAGGATGTGCTTTGAACCTTAAAGAAATGTTTCAAAAATTTGAAAGGGGTATTTTGTGGAGTTATCAGTGATTAATATCTTTAGTGTAAGATAACACCAAGTCTAATCTAATGCAAAACTGACTGTTGTGTAAAGCTTTTTAAAATGGAGTCATATGTGAATTTTTTGAGATTGGAACTGCTTTAATATGGTAGAAATCTGCTTTGGAACTAGCTTCATTCTGACTGCTGCTCCTGACAGAACTTCTGCTTGATATTCTAAACTGATAATGCTCTGAGCGATTTCGACTGCAGGTAAAATATCGATAACTGATAACTCCACAGAACACTCCTTGGAAAAAACAAACAATCAAAAAAACAGAACAGAAGTATCCCTTTAATTCAGTGAGCTCAAAAAAAGAAGAATCATTATTTCAACTCTCATGGGTAACCTTTGAGTTAGTATTCCAGACAGCATCATCGGGTTGGTTTGGATCCAGCGATAGGAAATCATATCATTTTATTTCCCTGTAGGCGGCGACGGCTGCTTTGCTGTAGACAAAAAGACAGGCCAGGTGGTGACCACAGGGCTGGTGCTTCAGAGAGACAGAGAGTACCTGTTAAGCGTGGTGGCCATTGATGGTGTGGGAAGTCGCAGTGCACCTGCCATGCTCTCTGTGGTGGCAGGGGCCAGACCACCACAGTTCATCAACACCAGCTACGCCATCTCCATACCAGAGAACACACCTGAAGGACAGCCGTGAGTGCTGCATATGTTATCATCTACTTATACAAAAGCAGGGTGGAATTTCAGATGAGTGACTGAGGCAAAGCATCAAGAAAGTACATGTTTTCTTACATTTATTTTAGGGTTTTGTGAAAAATAGCTAGTCTTTATAAAAGAAAAACAAAACTGTGATATCTTATAATTAAGCTGTTTTATTGAGATGTTGCCTACTTGGTTGTATTTCAGCACTTTTTTGTCAGATTCTTATTGTTGGTTGACACAGGAGAATAGAGAATAATTGAAGAAAACCTTAAAAAGATAATAACGTTTAAGGAGGACCCAAAAGCAGGACAGAGGGAGGCAGGCAAGAGGTTGATGAAAAATAAAACTTCAATGAACTTACGAGAACAAAACAACACTGCTAGAAACTTGGGCGGTGAAGCTGATAAGTCTAAGGAACTACAAACAAGCGAGGAATAAACAAAGCAGGATAGATGGGAGAAAAAAAAACAGATAAACCAAACAGAGGCTTGGTGAACAAACAGACTAACAAAGTACGGATGGTGAGGCAAGACTATAAACACACACTGAGTTCTAATTGTCTAACAAACCACAGTTAAAGCCAATGAGGGAAGGGAGGAAAAAGAAAACTACAAGTGACACCCATGGGCAACACAAGACAGAAACTAAGGTAAATAAAAGACTGAACAAGACTTTCTTTTTCAAGCAATGAAAATAAATAAACAAAGAATAAAACAGGAAAATTAAAAATAGAAATTTAAAGAAACTTAGACTAGAACTAACAAATCCAGATGAGTCTAAACATAAAGCATTAGACAATATAAACTAAGACATATGTATATGAAATAGATTACAATACTAATGTATGCATAGTAGCATATTGATTCACTGCCTGACTCACACAAGGACAGCTTTATCATCTACATAGCCTCAAATCTAATCCCTACAATAACTAAAGCAGACAGGAACAGAAACACACATTAGGTGTTGCATCTTGTCACAGTACTGTTTAAGACTTGTGTTAATAAGTATTCATTTGGTCACATCGGTGCACTCGAGCAAGCACTGACAATCATCATCACATACTGTTATTGAATGAAAACTCTCTTAACCATAAAAACAAACACTGGTATCTGCATAATGGCATTCTATTATTACACAAAACTGACAAATACTGACTGACCGTGTTTATAACATGTAGCCAATGGGGCATGAAGTAATTGATTTCATTGCCACATAGTGCTGATGTAGGAAAAGAGGATTTCGATTGTAATTCAGTATAGGTTCAGCTAAAATCAAGTAGCAAAGGAATTTTTTCATTTTTTTAATCACTTTCTGTTTGTTCCACAGCTTCCTTGTAGTGTTAGCTATTTCCTTCCAGAAGCAGCAAATCAGCTACAGCCTGCTGATCAATCCCAGCAGCCTTTTCAGCATTCGGCAGGAGACCGGGGAGATCAGTCTCACCAGGACTCTGGATTACGAGAACGATCAGCGACGCTACCTTCTGATGGTGCGGGCCAACGAAGAGCCGGGCAGCCTCAGCACGGCCACAGAGGTTGGTTTATTTAGACCGTGGTACAGACAGCAAACACGAGTCAAGAGTTCACACACTTTGGTCAACTAATACGAGGTCTTCTTTGAAGTTTTATCTTTGCATCTATTAAGGAAACTTTTGCTATTGCTGTGGAGGAATAAATTGTGAGAAAACTGCTTTTAGACCTACAGCTTTGAAGATTTTGGTATCAAAACAATAACAAAACCAAACACATAAAATGTTTGTAAGAACATTTCAGAGAGTGTTTTATTGTCTTTATTATTTATATGTTTTGTGTATTCCAAAATGGCTTCATGTGTATTTTTTGAAAATCACATTATGTTTGTTTTGTCATGACACATATTCTTGTCTTGTAGCCATGATTTCATAAATTTTCTGTTTTGTAACTTTTAAAAAAAAAAGTTCTGCAATGCTGTAGTTTGTGAAGTTTCTTTTCTTCTCTTTTTTGTTGTTTGTTTATGAATTTTATTGTTTTATTGCTTTTGTTTTGCTTCATTGGTGTAGTGTTTTGCTCCCCTGGGCCACCATTGGCAAGGCTTAAAAACTTCAATGATTAAAACTCTGCTCTGACCTATTGACATCGCACTGCTCAGCGGTAACCTCAAAGGAGGAACAGCAGAGTTTGTCACTTTCTGCAGGGATGGCATGGCTGGGTGGTTTTGAAATGTTAACAAGTGAACCATGGGACTTTTTTTCCCCTCCTTTTGTTTCTGTTTTTTAGAAAATGCTTTTTGTCAAATGTCTGGAAATGGAACATAAAACATGTTCTGGGATATAGAACCTCAGAATTTAAAATCACCCTTTGCAAATGAGCATTTCAGTTTAAACTATTCATGAATTCAGTTTTGTTTAAAATGTTAATTTTAAAGATTTTGTCACCCAATTATCATGTCACAGATTCACTTTCCACCACAGATTTAGCAGGCAAAACCTCCTTTCTGCTCAGCTGCATGTTGTGGGGTAGGAGATGGAGACTGGGAAAAACCTTTCCCAGCTATTTCAGGACTATTACTCAGCTGTCACTTCACACTTTACACACTGCGGTGACAGGGAGCTTGTAGGATGGAGGACAGCTAAGGGCTTTTGTCGAAAACACACACAGTGAGGCACTCGCATGCTCAAAACATTTCTATTTTTGACTTGGGAAAATCATGAAGTGGAAGATAAAGGATGAGTTGAACGGGCAACTAGCGGAACTAGAAAATGCAATTAAGATTAAGTTTTGGGGTCAACTTTCTGCACAGAGAATTTGATACGGTTGTCTTCTAAATTTGAGAGTTAATAAAGAGTGGTTAATTTTCTGTTCTTTCACTCTGATTTATTTTTCCTCTTCTCCTCATCTGTCTTCGCCTCTTCAATACTAATCAGGTTCAGGTGTTGATAACGGATGAAAACGACTGCGTCCCTGAGTTCCTCCAGTCCATCTACAGTGTTGATGGAGTCCCTGAGATTGTAACCACGGCAACATCCCTGCTGCAGGGTGAGTCTCCTCTGACCCCATATTTCACATCCATCTGTTTTCTTTTGAAACTGAGTGGGGAACAATTCAAAAATATGTTTTCTACAAGAAAACAGCAGATGGGTTTTAAATTAAAGTAAAAGATTCACCTCTGACCTTGAGTCCCATTGTTTCCACTTACTGACACATTAAGCTACCATTTCC
>JAOXNZ010000012.1:22265196-22278734 GCA_028566095.1 Kryptolebias brasiliensis | reverse complement strand
TGCAATGAAACTACTTTTACATTTTAGTCTTTCATCTATCAAAAGTTCCAGCTCATATGGCTTTTGCTTTTTGTAACTTTTATACTTTTAAAAATATTATTTACAAGTCTTTTCTCATAGAAATAATTGAGATCTCTTCACTTCCTTTAAACAATATGTTCTCTTTAAAATCTGCCTAAATAAACTTTTAGCTAGCCTTTTGATACATTTAGTTTTTAGCTACCAATCTGCTACTTTTGACTTTTACTTAGCCTTTCGCTACTAGCCTTTAGCTTTTAGCTAGTGTTTTGCTAATTTAACTTGGCTAGTGTTCTTTTTCTTTTAGCTTGAACAAAACAGTTTCAGCTGCTTCAGCAAACTTCAGCAAAGTCATTTAGCACTCAGAAATCACACTACATTTTTGCAGAACTTTTTTTTTCTCTAGCTGTGTTGTTATGGATCTGAACATAAACCTTTCATGATCAGAATAGGATGTTCCCATTTTGCGTTTCTAAAAACAATGAATTTGCTATTTAGCTGAAAGCATGTCTCCCACCTTGTCAAGTAGCACCACTTTGTGAGAGACAGGCTTTGTTGTATGTCACAACCTTTTTTTAAACTACAGATATCCATTCATAGTCTTCCCCTAAAAAATAAATAAATCACAAATATTATGACTATGGCTAAATGAAAAATAAAAGCAATGTTCTCACGCAGACATTTATCCCAAGTCCTGCTACACTGTAATTCCACCTTCTTCAGGCTTATTTCCTTGTTAGTCCTTAATCATGTTGCTGGAGCATTTTCAAAGAAAGACTCAGATTATTTGAATATGCCAATTGCAGAATGATAAAACAACAGCGTTTTATGTTAGCGATCATTATCATGCTGTTTTTCCTCCTCAGTCTTTTCCTCTCAGTGAAATTCACTTTCTCTTCTTTGTAACACCCCTCCCTCTCAGCAGATCTCTTATATTCTTGGCATTCTCATATTTCTGCCCTTTATCTCTCTCTGTTTTCCCAGGAGTTCCGATTAGCCTGCACATTCGCTCTATCTTTAGGCTCTCCACTGGGATTTCAATTAATTTATGAATAAAAGTGCAGTATCATCACAATATTCTACACCTGTTTAATGAACTTCCTTCTTAATTAGGAATGACTTGACATACTGTAGTCGTGCAGAGTTGGAGCTCCTGAGGTCTGTTGGGCAGTCTGGGGAACTCTTTGCTACTTGTGTAAAATTCAATCTCTACCTCAGAACCATATGGTCTGACTTTATGCTTTATATTACGTGATTTTTGTGTACAACTACTTAGAAGTTATGCACTCTGCTCTATCATGTCATATAAACTCATGCATTATTCCTCCTCCTCGTGTCTCTTGATCTGTCTCTCTTCCTCTGTCTCACTCATGCTCCACTTTATCAATTGTTTTTTTCTTCCCTTTCATGGTCATTCTGTTGAAAAAGTAGCTTGCATTTATATTTGAATGCAAAAATGAAAGACTCCAGAGATGTGTTCTTAATGTGGGGTATATGTTCATTAGGGGGAATGGATTGAATTCTTCTAAGACAAAGCTGTTTGCTGTTTTTTCTTCAAATAAAATATCACTTCAAGTGTTTTCATTTCCAAAGATGTGAGTTACTGAGTTTGTAACTGTTGCATTGTGCTGATGTACTCTACGCCCCTGTGCAGTGTGCGTTCTGACCTTCAACTTAATGAGTTTATTTCCTTTGATCTGTGTGTTCTCATTATTGTAACATATTCTGAGAATATATGTAAAAAATTCTGCATTGTATTTATTTGTCTTTTTGTTTTTGTGTCCCTTCCCCTCTCTTTATCTCAGTGCCATCAGTATCGTGAGCAGGCTTCAGTGCTGGAGAACCAGCCAGCGGGGACTTTTGTGTTGCAAGTGCATGCAGTGGATGCAGATGAGGGAGCAAATGGAAAAGTCAAATATGGCTTAATGCACAGAGACAGCGCCATGCCCGCCTTCAGAATCCATCCAGACTCAGGTAGAGAAGTCATGGATTGTTGGGGGCAAAATAAGACTCAATTATACATAAAACACAGGGTATTCTGTAGGTAGACTGTGAGGTACATTAATGGTAACTGACATTCCTAGTAAGCATTTTAATACAAAATGTTACAAAAGAGAAGATATAGATTTGAGATAAAAAATTCATAGTATTCACATTAAACTAATGATTCACAAGGAAGCAAGTCAAAACCTTTAAACTGAGCAGCAATGCATTAAAACTAAACAGTTTGGTTTGTCTCTTCAGTATAAGAAAATTATTGTAGATAAAGAAGGGAAAGGCAAATAGAGGAGCTGTTTTGAAATTTTAATATGTTATTCCATCAGTCATTTTCTTTCAAGCTCTATCTTCTTCACCTCAAGATTTAATGACAAAGTCACTGCACTTCAGAGGAATGCACAAATTACTCAGAATAAATTTATAATTGTTTACTTGTCTTCATTTATGGATTGATGGCTAGATGGGCTTAGCTGGGAGAACTGGAAAACTGCTGAATGGATGAATGAATTTATAAGCAATCATGTGTGTCTATTTGGGGGAGGTTGATGAAGGGGCTTGATTATGGTTCTGACTTCTTACAGGAGTGATCGTGACAGCCAGGCGCTTTGACAGGGAGCGGCAGAGAGAGTATTCAATTACAGTAACGGCCACTGATTGGGCTGAGGAACCGCTCATCGGCATCTGTCAACTCACTGTCCAGATATTGGATCAGAATGATAACAGCCCCAAGTTTGAGAATTTGCGCTATGAGTGTAAGTATTATATGCATTTTTATATGTGAAGTAAAAATAGAAGCAAAGCACAGGCAAAGGCACCAAACCAAGATGTAAACAGGCTGAAATTTAGTTGAAGAGCGTACTCCAGCATGTACTTTATTTGATTTATAGGTTAATTTAATTTAAAGATTGCATATTAGACTCAAGACTTGTGTTTACCGAATCATAAGGATTTTCTAGATATCTACTTGCTTTAATGTTAGAAAATGTATTAGTTTTTGACATTACTAAAGTGTCTCTCATCCAGTCTGAAACAGAAGTTGAATGTAAATAGTTCCTGTTTTTTTAAACCCAAGCATCCTCACAAGGCTCACTTAGTTGGTCAGTTGGGCAACTTGTTGGATATTAATTAATTAATCAATTATGTTTCAGGCAATTCAGGAGCCGTGCCATTTATAACTTTGACATGAACTTCACATCAACCAATTTAGATACCATTCTACACCTGTACCTTTATTTATTTAACTTTACACTAGGCTTTATAAAAACTATACTTGTACTTTTCGAACAGCAAACAGAGTTTACATAAACTGAATTTGTCCTTTTTGAGACCAAAAATTGTTAATTTATCTAAAGTATCACGATTATCAGTGATTCTGTCACATTGCCTCAGAGAAAAACTATTTGGAGCCTGAATGTCTACCATTGTTACAATAACATGTTCATCTGTGAAGAGAATGTTTGTTCGTTATATAGTTTTAAGCCCTGCCTTTGCCTTAGAGATAACTAGAGAAATATAAGGATTATAACACAACTTTGAAAGAGAGACATTCAGATTGCCAGACTGTCCGAGCTATGTTATCCTATAATTATAGTTGTAAATAAATTCTCTCCAGCTGTCAGTTCTCAACTATTTTGTTTAACAATGACATAAATAACTCACAACATTCTCTGTAGACTTCCTGAGAGAAGACACTTTGGTTGGTACCAGTTTCCTCCGTGTGGCAGCTCATGATGATGACTTCGGCACTAATGCTGCCATCGCTTACTCCATGTCGCTGGAGCAGCCCGAGTACCTTCGGGTCAACCCTGTCACTGGATGGGTCTATGTTAACCAACCCATATCTCAGGTTAGTCAGCAGTTATTAAGAGGCTCTTTGTCAGCCATCACAAACACACACACACGCTTTCCGGCGGCATCAGACAGTAGCCTGTGGGTCTGTGTCAACAAAGTTAATGAACAAGCCACATCAAAGTGCCTCCATCTGCGACTACCAATCTGCGGTTTGTTTGCTCCCTGAGGTGCTGCATGTGGGAAATACCACAAAGAAAAAAGATGGAAGAAAACAGATTTGAGCTAAACAAATGATTTATAGCACATTTTAACTGCCTGAAATTCCTCTGGTTATATTTGTTGATTGCTACTATGCAGTTCTCAGTTACAAAAAAACTATAATTTAAAATAGCATAATGACCCTCTAGTCTGTAGTAAATGGCTATTAGAATACATGGCTCACATTTTTAAGAAGCCAGTTATTACACACAGCAGCCTTTGCTCACATTGATTACTCTGTTTTTGTTGTATTGTATTTAATTATTGTCACCTGCAGCCAAAGACAAAAAGGCGATAATGTTTTTTACACGGTGTGTGTATGTGTTTGTGTGCCTGTTTTAGTTTATTTGTCTGTAGTATTAGCAAAATTATTCATGAACCACTTCCATTAACTATTGGTGTCAACTGTGTCTGCCTGATAGCAAAATATCTCATGAACGACTGGATGGGTTTTAATGAAACTCTTAGAAAGGAGTTGAGAATCACCTCAAACACACACTTTGTGTTCCACATCAAACAACGTCTTTGCTTAAAACCTCGGCATTAAAACTGTCTGTCTGTTAGCAAAATAAATCATGTACCACTGGATGAAATTTAGTGAAACTCTTAGAATGTCACCATTGATTGTGCGTCTATAACTTATTATCATTTGAGGCCAACTTCAATCCAAATGGCTGCCACAGCTAATTGTCCTTAGCCAACACAAAAATTTGTATAACTCAGTCGGTCTTACAAGTACTGAACTAGAATCTATGAGTGCTAACACATCTGGCAAGATATCACCATATCACTTGAAACTGTGCATAATGTCATTTACAGGGTTTGACCAAAACAACTATAACTCTGTCCCTTCTCAGCTTATAATCATTTTAGTTCAAATCTCTGTTATGAAAGTTGGTGGGCGATATGCTTTCTTTCAAGAATGATCCATCATCATCTGACATTTTGTTAGAAAACTGTTTCAGTTATATATTGGAATTTTCAGTATAAAAGCTAGCTGTAAAGACTGTGAGGCTGCCCTTCCCTTCCTCTTGTTTGTCCACTAACTCATGAACACTACTCTGTCGGGGTCAGTGATGCAAAACATTCTGTTTACATTTTTAATAAGTATATTGTTGACTTTTTATGGCCTATCACCACTCTTCTTGTTTTTTGTTCTTCGTGTATTCAAAAAAGAGTTGTTCTTTGGGTAGACACTTACTTTTAGAGTGTAGAGTTATTTATTATTTATCATACCTTTCAGCGCAATGGTATCGGAAGTCCATGACAATATCGACTTTATAAATTCACCGCTAACTTCATGCAAAATTGAAAGTGTTAAGCCCAAAAACCTCGACAACCAGTGCTGCTGCATATTTAAAGACTTTTTCAGAAACTATTTGAATCACCCCACAATCCTTGTCCCATTGCTAAAATTATAAAATCACTTCATTAAATGATAAATGTTGGTGCTCGTCTGGGACAATGTTCTGTTTTGATTTTCTCAGCAGTTTTTGATTACAGTTTTATCAGTATTGGGACTAAAATTTTGTGCTACACTTAAACATAAAAGCACAGTTCCCATCCCATATGCTGTGGTTCCATGGAATAAGGTAGGAGAAAGGCCACAGAACAAAGGCAGGTATTTTTATGTCCTACTGTAAGACAGTGCAGCCAGAGCCTGACTCATGAAGTGTCAGAACATTGTACGGTAGCTACAGCTCCACAGCAAATTAAGTGGAAAGGAATGGAAAAGGTTGGCGTGACTATATCCAGAGTACTTCAGAAATATGTTCCGTGTGAGATAAAAAACTATTACTGCAAATTTAATTTTAAACCTTTGTTGGATGCTACCGCGAAGTCGGTCAGACAGTCATTTATTTTAGAAGAAGCAGCTCCTGGGTCCACATTGGACAGCCCAGATTGCAATCTTTGTTCTCTGGTTTTAAGTTTTGCAAGAGTTGTTCACAAATACTAATTGAATGGTCCCAGAAATAGTAAATGTAAGTTTTAAATTAAGTGAGATCCCTTTTAGCATTGAAAGTATAATGCATGTAATGTCTGAACGTGTCAATTTGATTATTATTTAGATGATTTTTCATTATCAGAGTGGTATAACTACAGTATGTCTTAGTGGATAGAATGAAATGAAATAATGTGTTTGTATAAAGAAGCCTTCCTTCCAGTTCCTCTCCTAGTTTGAATAAAAAGTCAGTCTTTCACATTGTCTCATTTAAATATGAACTCTCAAATACCTAAATGACTTCTTGTAGATTTTTTTTTTCCTACAAAGTTTACTTCTAGAAAACACAATTCAAGTCAAATTCAACTTTTTTCCCTAATTTATTTAATTTCACCACAATTACAAAAGCGAAAGAGTATTTCTGCAGCCTGAATGTTAAAATAAAATGTTTTGTATGGCTCATACATTCTGCTACTTTTGCTGTTTTTGCCCTGAATAGTTTATTTTTACAGTAGAGTTCATGAAGGTGCACCAGTCAACTAAAAATGATTTAATCACTGATTTTATCTGGTACATTTAAATATTCAAAAACTACAACACAGAAACTCTGTTTAAACACACAAATCTACTTATTTAGTTCTTATTACAGCCTGCAGCCAACATTCAAGTTTTCTCAAAGCCACTGCTGCAATGCTGCACATGTTTGAACTCCACTAAAGAAAATGCTGCTCTAATAGCAATAAATGAAATGACTTTCATCTACTTTTAAGATGATGACTTGACATTTGCCAAGAGTGGATTTTTTTTTTTTAAACCAACAGAAATTTGTAATCAGTTATAATCACACAATCAGTTGTGATCACACGTAGAGATCTAACTTATTATTGAATTTCAAGCTAGTATACAATTACTTCTATGTCAGTCACAAACTCCAAGACGTTAGGGCTAAGTTATGAGTAAAGCAAGAAAAGACAAAAAAAGACAACTTTAATAATTCAAGAGTAACACTTGTGTAGAAGATTCTACTGTCAGCAGAGTAATTGGTGCCTCTTGAGAGTGTTGGAATTGGTCAAAAAAGAGAAGAATCTACCAAAGGCTTAGACTTTCCAAGGAAGCTGGCTTAAACTTTGTGCCAAAGAATGAATGATCAAATAAAAATATGTTTCTCTGTGTGAAATGGCAAAGAATGGGTATCTTTTGACAATTAGTCTGGGAAAATTATAGCGCATGAAGAGCAAGATCAGAGACCACTGTTGGATGTGCATAACTCTTAAGCCCTCAGGTGGCACTGCTTGAAAATCAACATGGATTTTTGATTATTATTTAACATAGTGTGCTGCTGCTGCATTCAGAAAGTGGCATGAGACAGCTTTACACTAGTAATTAACTGAGCAGAATAACTATCAGGTTCTTTGGGCATGAGGTCATCTCAGAAGGACAGGAAGACAGTAGAAACATGTTCTTTTGTCTAATAAGTCTGTTTTTTATATTGATTTTGACAAAAAACAGACGTGTGCACAGATGAAAGGTACACATGTCAGCATCTGTGTGTTGTGTCACTGCACACAGCATGGGTGACCTGCATATACACAAAGCTACCATTAATACAGAGGCATTGATTAGACATTTAGAAACACAAATGTTCATTTAGGCTGTGTCTTTACCAGAGGGATTTGGAATTATTTCAACAAGACAATGTCAGAACTCAAACTGAAAGATTTACACTCTCATAGCTTTTTAGGTTTGTTTTGCCAAGGTTTCAAAAGGTCCAGTTTGCCCTGAAAGGTCAGCTAATGGGTCAAAACTAGAAGAATTTAGGCAGAATGTAGTCTGATTATGCTTCCATCAGTCTGACGATACACTCTGCCAAGAAGCAGATCAAACCAGTCTTTTATTTCATCTGCCATCAGCCTTTCAAATGTTAATATGTAGCTGTAAATGTGTTTATATGTGTGTCGTTTATGCATTTTCTATGTCTGGTCAGCGGTGAGCCTAATTGCCCCTTGGGTATAATAAAATTACCTTGAAGCTTGAACCCGCTGCTCATTCTTTCTTGAGTCTTACACAGCCACAAGGAAATCAAATTCAAGCCTGGAGCACAAACCAGGTGGTTTAAAGTTTGCAGATGTGGTGATGCACAAAACTCTTGCACCAAATGTTGAATCAAGAACTATAAAAGTAGAATATTTTCTTTTTAAAGTTACCACATCATTATATGTATTATTACTGAATCTTTTGAATAAAAAAAACACATTGTTATAATTTTGTTTTACTTTTGTTCACAGAGGACCTATATCACACGGGACATAACAGCAACAGATGGAGGAAATCGCACTACTTCTGTGGAGCTGGCAGTCACCATCACTAATGTGAAGAACCAGCCTCCACAGTGGGAAGAACAAAGCTACAGCGTCGTCATACCTGAGAACACTGCCAGAGACACACCCATAGTGGTACGAGTGCTTGTCACTTCAGTTGTTGCTAAACTGTTATTGTCAGGAATCGTGCTGTTGTGCCTTTTTTCCCTACTATTTGTAGTTGCTGTAATTGAATCAGTGGTTGTTTGCTTGGTGCCAAGATTAGTGCAGAGTATGAGTGTTATTTATACCCGGTGTTCTCCCAGTGTTCAAAACACACTTTGAACTTTTATTCAGTGCGGGCAAAAAAAAAAGTGTAAACGTGTTACAGTTTGATGCTGTTGGAGAAAGCTGACATAGAATCTCATGTGCTAAGCAAGTTTCACAACTCCAGGCAAATTAACTTTATTAGAAAGGTCTTTGATGTGAAAAGTATGAAGTCATAAATCTGAGGAGAGTAAAATAAGGTCTTGACAAAAGGAGTCACTTTGAGACGAGAGATTATTTCAGTCTGAGCTAGTTTTCACTAAGTGAATAAAAAAAATGTGAACAAAATTTGACACAACCCATGTATTTTTACAGACTGCAAACCACAAAAACAATGAAATCCAGTTCTTCTATCTCATATGTAAAAGCATGTTACCTTACCTGTATTAAAGAAAGAAATAGATTCGTAAAAAGTTTTATTTGCTTTCCTCACATGACTGCTGAGTTACCCTACTTCATGTCTAAGATGGTTTTGGAGCCTACTGCTGGTGTTTTCAGCTCAACAAAAACATTAGAAAACAGCTAAAAACACGCTTTGTCCACCAAAGTTTGTAAAAAAAAAAAAGGCCTAGCAGCAGTCCTGAAGCTCCCTAATTAACAAATTGTATCTCATTTGTTTTGCCAGATTAACTCTGTTACCAGCTTTTATGCTAAGCTAAGCTAATCGCCTCTGAGCGCTCGCTCACACAGAGATGAGAGCGCTGTGATTTGACTTTCGGCAAGAAAGCAAGAAGGCAAGAAAGTGCATTTACCAAAAAGCAATACTTTTCCTTTAAGCGCAGAACAATAACAGTTTTTAGAAGCTCAAAGCAGTTGAGTGTGAAAGTATAACTGAGTAACAATTAGCATGGCTGGCATAAGACTGGAAGCAGGAGGAATCCGCTAGTCTGACTCAAATTTAAAAAACACAACTACTATCACCTCAAGGTTTCTCATTACCATTTTATATTTTCTTTCTTTTAAATGCAGAAATTTAAACAGTCCTCTCAAGACACATAATTCACACTTTTTATAAAAGCTTGTGTGCAAACTTTATTAAATCAATGTGTTTTAGCTTTTTTATTATTATAAGGCAAGCATAAGAGGCAAATATAAATTAACCATATCAATGATTCATATCAACCAATGAGGCACCTGGAGGGGTTGATTGTAGTTTATATAAAGAGTGAATTTATTCATAGTACATATTTCATAAAAACCTAATTATCTAAGAAATGTTCAATCATTTCCCATGAAAATGAACCTTTAAGATAAAAAGTAAAAAAATTAAAATTCTCTCTTTTTTTCTCGTGTGAACTAACATTACTATCTCTTCAGCTGGTTGATCACTTCAGTACCTAAAAAAAGACAACAAAAGTTTTTTCATATAAGTGTCTTTCAAACACTTTATTTTTATTGCATTTCTTTAACTATTAACTATGTTAAATGGCATTGCTCTTTACAGAAAACTGAATGTTTTACCCGTGTATCATCAGCTGGGTTCTGTAACATGTAGAAATGTATACAAATATATATGTGTGTGTGCAAAGAAGAAAAAAAAAAACAAATATTTGTTAATTCACATTGGTTTTGTTCCTCAAAAGAACTAACAAACTGAACTGGACAGATTACTTGTCAGTAAAAGCAAAGTAATTTCTCCTCATAACAAAGACTGCCAAATTAGCTTAAAGGTATTTAGAGGGTTTTATTGTATTATTATGTTAAAATAATGTTCTAGTGGCACTCTCATAAACATTATAAATGGTTAGGGTTTAATGTATAAGGTTTTAATGTCTGAAGTATACATGACTACATCGTTTCTACTGATTTTAGAACAATTAATAAATGAAGGGTGTCTTTGATGTAGGACAATAAAATAGTTAAAACTCTTCAAAGCTGGATTTTCTATCTGTTCAACATCCAAACAATTTCAGGTCACTTTACATAAACTGAATGTTTTCAAATGTAAATAACTGTGACATAATTGGCGGGCGGACTCAGTAAATTCATGACGGCAGGCATGTTTAAATTAATAATAATCAGTCATTAATTGTCAACATGAACCTCATGTTCCAAAATACTTGTTTTCTAATTGTTCAGAATCTCAAAAGGAGAATTAGTTACTCATTTGTTGTTAATTCATCTTTTGTTTTAATCACAATTGGTCAAAAAGGTATTTAACACTATTGGGTGCCTAAAACAATCTTACTAATTTACTAGAGGTTAATTATTATTTATGCTTTTGTTTTTTATTTTTGTCCCAACTGCAGTACTGCTCTTAACTGCCACCTGAATGTACTCTGATGAAAACTAGACTCATTCAAACAATATACAATGGTTTCAAACAGTGTTTGGCTAAATAGACTGTGATCAGAGACAGGACATGGAAAACTGATCAGGAATTTAATGATACAATCCATAGCGCTAATGGCTTTTCATTGGCTTCCAGCTAATGATTTTACTTCTGTAAGCCAGATATGCTGTCCTCCCCTGTCTTACTTTCAAAACACTTCCTGCCTCTTCACTTGCCTGGAAGTGATTGTTTTGAAGTCAGTCAACTCCATGTTGAATAACCCCTTCAAGTGCTCTTATTACATGTGTGAAGATTTATTTGATTGGCTGGTTTGTATTATTTTTGTCCTATTTTATATTTGGCTCTTTTAACATGTGGTTAGATGTTTTATGACCACTAATACTGTGAAATTACCAAGCAACCACTAGGGTATTTAATGGACAGGCATAAGATTGCTATTGATTTTCTCTGTAAGCAAGAAAATAAGCATAGTTTCCAAACTAATTCTTTAAATCAAGAACATGATACGGTTTCATTCTGATTGAGACCATCAGCAAAATGGGCTTAAACTTCAGAAACTCATATCAACTTTTTTTGTTTTTAATATTTGCCTAACTTGGATTTGTTTTCATCTTAATGAAGCATTTGTTCTTAATTATGAAAAAGAGAATTTTATCCACAAAACAAAGAATGATGTCTTCGTCTTTTCCAGACAGTCAAGGCAACCTCTCAGCTGGGTGACCCAAGAGTGACCTACAACCTTGAGGATGGGATGGTTCCTGAAACCAACATGCCAGTTCGTTTCTACCTCTCCCCAAACCGTGAAGATGGCTCTGCATCCATCCTGGTGTCAGAGCCACTGGACTTCGAGACCACTCCTTTTTTCTCGCTTCAAGTCCGGGCGCAGAATGTAGCTGCTGTGCCTCTTGCTGCTTTCACAAGAGTATATGTTAATATTACAGGTATGTTTTGTAATTCTTTGTTTACAGATTTATAACTCAAATTTATTAACAGGCACGGCTGGTCCATAAGGCCAGGTGGGACGTGGCCCCAAATCATTTGCCCCACAATATAGTTCCACATAACAAATAATGTAAATTACTTAAATACTTAACTTGCTATGTATTATTTTGCGCTGTGTGTTTTTCAACTATTTGGACAATTTAAAGTTGAAAAATACTCCCATTTTGTGTGGGGGTGGATGTGGGTGCTGGAGGTGTTCGTCTGTCTGACAAGAAGAAAACCTCGGCCCACAGGAGGGAGAAAAAGGGCGACAACTCTGTGCAAAAAAAAGCAACAAAATAAATATACAAAAATTTAAAAAAATTTCCATAAAAAATGTAACATAAATTGTAAAATTTGTGTGGTTAGCAATTCAGGAAATGAATTTCCGCCCCACTAATATTTATGTTCAGGAGCTGCTACTGTTACAAATTTTTGATCTTGTTTTATGGGAATAAATGTGAAAATGTCATGATTAATTATTTTTGGAAAGTTAAGACATCAAATACATATTTATAGTTAAGAGTTTTGTTTATACCAGTCATTTTGTTTTGGTGCTGTATCTTGAGCTCAAAAACAAATTTATTAGTCTCTGTTTTGACAAGCACATCAGTCTCCTTGAAAGCATCCCTTGATAAACTAATTATCTTTTAGCCGTTGTTTGCAATGTAAATCTATTGTCTGCACTGTGGGTTTTTGTTATTTCCTTTAAAAAAAATCTAACTATTTAAGTTTCAACTGTTACAGGGGCTAATATTCTTAATGAATGATTATCATTAAGACAGTGACATTTTTATTTTGTAATTCAATTCTCTCTTCTGTCTCAAGATGTCAACGACAACGTGCCATTTTTCACGTCCTCAATCTATGAGGCCTCGGTAACAGAAGGGGCTCAGGTTGGGACTTCAGTTCTTCAAGTGTCTGCCCATGACAAAGACCTGGGACTTAATGGAGAGGTTTGTGTTGATCTGTTTGTGTTCATGTTGTAGAAGAAGAAATAAGAAAAAGGAAATGACAAGGTTTTAGAGAAATCCCTTCATCTAAATCTCCATTGTGCAGTTTCCTTGCTAAACCATCCATGTCACAGCAGAAGGAGCATTATGTTATACCACATCACATCACAATCCCTCCGGTGTGGGAGTTTTTGTTCCACTGTTGTCAAAGAATTGTCGAGGTAGTCTTGAGAGCTGCTGTTATAAGCTTTCTGAATGATTGCGACAATATTGGTGGAACAGAGTGTATTGATTTAGTTTAATGAAGAAGCAGACACCTCACATTTTCACATTTGGTTCCTTTAATTTCTAGTTTTTCTGCTGCTTGAAAGTATGCTGTAGCTTAATTTTTAAATTACTTGTTCTCCGCAGATCACTTACTCTCTGCTTAGCGACAGCAGCGGCGACCACAATTTCTTCCGTATCGACCCAAAAGATGGGATCATCTGCACAGAGGCTGTGTTTGACCGGGAGGCCCGTAGCTCCTACCTACTGGAAGTTCAGTCAGAAGATGGCCAAGAATCGGCACGACCTGGCAAAAACAAACAGCCCAACACTGGTTAGAAACTGGATGGATGGATGGATGGATGGATGGATGGATGGATGGATGGATGGATGGATGGATGGATGGATGGATGGAT
>JAOXNZ010000012.1:22251760-22264744 GCA_028566095.1 Kryptolebias brasiliensis | reverse complement strand
GATGGATGGATGGATGGATGGATGGATGGATGGATGGATGGATGGATGGATGGATGGATGGATGGATGGATGGATTAGATATCTTACTGCTGAAATGTTTGGATGAACATTTACAACTGATCAACTCAGCTTTATTAATCAGCTCTATTCAAGATTGCTGCCACAACCGACTTTAAAAAACACAAAAGTGGCTTTACTTAATCAATTTCACATATTGACCTTAAATGTGGTGTGGTAGTAGTTAAGACTGATTCCCAACACATATTCTGACCCGTAACAGATTGTGCAAAATCTTTATTTAAAAACTTTGCCATTAACTATTTGAAATCAACTCTGTCTGTAAGCAAAATATCTCATCAACCACTAGACTGTTTTTATTGAAAGTTTCAGAAAAAGGGCATTTTGATACATGATACGTCACAACTCTTCCTAAGACGCTTGATGCATTTCAGAGGTTCCACCAGGCATTGTCATAATTAATGTTTTGAACATGCTCTCCTTCCCTGAAACAGAATAGCAATACAGGCTCTACTTTGTTGGTCAGACACATTAAACCAAAATATCTAAAAAATTGAAAAATGTTAAATGCATTTGTATGAAAAAATCAAGCACACAATAGTGAAATCTCTGTTTTAGCTTGACAACAACACAATGTTTTATTTTAAAAGTTTTGTCTGAAGTTTCTGGAGGGTGTATGTGCTATATGTTCTTGATTTGCATAAAATGTGGAAATGTTAAGCAGTCAGTTTGACATCTCATCGTTTAAAGTTCATTGCAGCACCACCAAGTGCATTGCGTGTCGTTCTAAATAGTCAAATAATTTGTCAGAGTCAGGCAACTTTAATAGTGGCTATTCATTTGTAACCTACCAGTCCATATATTCACTTCCAACAACATCATTAAGACAAAACAAACGAAAAAAAAAATTTTTAAAGGAAGACTGAAATGTAAGCCTTGTAGATATTCTTAATAACTGTCTTTAACAGACAGACAGGGAAATACACAAGAGACTGGCAGATAATTTAAAAAAAACATTCTCAGTGGTTTAAATTTAGTAGATCCTTATCAGCTTTATTCAAATTAGTTTCTAGATTCACTTTCAGTTGACCTCTGCTTTGGTGTAATGTTCATTTATGAAAAAACAACTGCATTGCCTCAAATCCCTACAGAGGGAAATGCTGAAACACTATAACTCTGGACTATGAGGGGTGCTGCCTCTGTGCCCTGAGTTTTAAACAGATTGCATTGGTTTACATTCACACCTTGGGATTGGCTTTGAAAAAGGGAATCCTAATTCAATTTATTCCACTGCCATGACCAGACAGACTAACAGTTTTACATGTGAAAACAGCTCGAAGGGTTATTGGCATTCACTGAATTTTTTATTGCAGTCCCCTTTTTGTACCAGTTTTAATTTCTACTGATCAATATTTACCCTGTTCAGCCTGTTTGTTTACAGTATACTCTGCATGACATTTTGGCAGTCAAAAAATCTCAGTCTGTGTGTGGCGTGATGTAAACTGACATTTGTATTCAGAAGTGGATCTTTTGCCTGTATTTGGGAAGCTGGTATTAGGTGTAGCAGGTGATGTTTTGGAGCAGTAAAGCCTACTCTCCAGGGTTGCCAGGGCTGCTTAGCATTTGCAATGAGTCTTAGCTGTGTATACATATCTTCCACATCCAGAAGGGCTCATCTGCACTGCAAACATTACCTGTCTCTCTCTGTCACCCTTGGGAAACAACAAAAGGAGAAGAGAAATGGGGAAAAAAAGCAAGCCAAAAAAAAAAAACACACATTCCACCATCATCATCTCTTACTACCTCAGCTCCAAATTAACATGTCACCAATGTACTCTCAGAGCAGATAATTTACTCTTTCTAACTAAAGAAATAAAAGTTGTAATGAAGAGGGCCCAGATAAGACACAAACACTTGTCATCCTATGAATTTTTAATCTTCCCAGTGAAAGGTTCTGTATATTTTCACTACAAAAAGGTATGCAGTCAAAGAGGTTTATTTAGGTCTGATATTGTTATTTATTTTTCACCATAGATAAGACAATTAATTTATGTAAATTAAACAAATCTTTATACATAACTAAGCATAAAGACACATGAAATTATGCAAAGTTAAATGTTTGTTTCCCTCTTAACAGGTAAAGTTAACTGTACTAAACTGGAATGAGAATAACATACATACAGTGCCAGTTCAATTGTGGGTTCCTATGTGTTGATGTTCATTTTCTGTTTAATCTTCTGCTGTTCTGTCATTCTTGCAGACACAGCATATGTGAGGGTTTTCATCAGCGACGTCAACGACAACAAACCCGTCTTTGCTCAGCGACTATATGAAGTCCGTGTCAATGAGAATGCAGATGTGGGCTTGGCCATTGTCACTGTTGGTGCTAATGACGAGGATGAAGGTACGCTTGATGAAGCAACAGAGTGATGGCGTTCCAACAAGATTTTACTGATGCTGTTCCCTAGAACAAAAAGTCAAAGTTGCCAACATGAAAGTTGTTATGAAGTTTTAAAAAGATTTGCTAATTTTTTAACCAACTCTCTTTTTATTGGAATAACAAACTTATTTTGGCTGTGTATCAGTGAGTTGTCTGCCAAAGAGAAAACATTTTTGCAGGATGGTCTTCATTTGTAGCAGTGTGCATAAAGTCACCCAAGGGCAAGACTTCTCCAATCTGGCCTGTGCTCTGAGAAAACCATGTTGCTGAAATCAAGCGGTGCACTAGATTTAGTAGTCATTTAAGTGCTTGGTAATGCACTGCAGCACATATGTTCCAAAAAGAGTGACATGCTCCCACACAGTAGGTGGGTGGGATTTAAGCAATAAAGCAGTTGCTCATCCTCCAGACTGCAGCCTAAGATCCTTTCATCGGGAATGTTTAGGTCCGTTAATCAAGCATTTATGGAGAGCGGGGGTGCAGCTTAGGCTGGGCCATGGCACTAATGATAAATGGCTGTGGAAGACCACCAGCCCCCAACATTAGAGTTACAATACTGTTTGCACTTGTGCCAAAAAAAAAAGCCATGCTCAATCTGTCTTGTTGTGAAACTCCACCCAAGGTCTGACTGCTGTAAACATGCCAAAGCCCTGTGAGACGGGGAGCACTTTGTCGGTTAGGGCCGTGTTAATACTACAGATTAGTGTATTAACATGGGATTGTAGCTACTTTAACCCAACAGGATGATTGAAAGCAAAGACTATGCATTCCAAAAGATTATCTGATCCATTCCAATGTTATAGCATTAGATTGGATGGTCTCCACAGAGACACAGCAGATAAGTTCACATCTTTTTTAACTAACCTACATCCCCCAACCTCACCCGAGCCTCAAAATAATTCCCTACAGGGCACTATCAGTGCATTATCTGCCTTCCACTCATTACTTTTTCGGCACTCTTTCTTTAATTAGTATCTGATTAAAGCTGAAGAGACAAAGTTTCCATTTAATGAAGTAATCAAAACAAGAAAGAGTTACATGAAAATCTACTGCTCCTCAAGTCTTGGAGGAAATGAGGTGTAATACCCTAGTGGTTGCATCCTTCTGTTTTTGCAGGAGTGCTACAATGTACAGATTAGAAAAGATAAAACACTTTTTGGCACACAAAGAGTGAGCAAAAAATGTAAACAGCAGCTTGCTACAGATGTAAGTACTTTCTAAAAATTTTATTGCAGACATTTCTAATTATGCATTTTTTAATTGTTTCCACAGGTGCCAATGCCAAGCTGCGCTATCAAATAACATCTGGCAATGAAGGTGGTGCTTTTGATATTGAACCAGAAGTTGGAACAATCTTTATTGCACAGTCACTGGACTATGAGAAGCAAAAAAGGTACAAGCTTCTGGTTCTAGCCTCAGACGGCAAGTGGGAGGACTACGCTGCTGTTGTAGTCAATATTGTTAATAAGAATGACGAGGCACCTGTGTTTTCCATGAACAAGTACTACGGATCAGTCACAGAGGAGCTTGATGGATCACCTGTGTTTGTGTTACAGGTGAGAGGCCGAGAGGTTTCCTGCAAAAATGTTTACACTGTGTACTTTTTAGTAATTAGAGTAATCCATATATTTGCAATTATCGTCCCTTTTTCTAATGAGCACCCTTCTAAACTTTGCTCTCAGTGTAGGTTTATGTGGCAGCTGAGTAATTATTACAATTTCTTATTCTGGCATGTTATTTCAGTTTATCTACTGTTGATGTTTTACCCTAGCTTGACATATAATTTAATTTGCTTTAAGTTACAATGGCAGCAGGGATGAATCTTGTGTGGGGAAATTCTGCAGTAAGTCTGTCACATCCACGCTCAGACCAGAAGCAAGAAAACATGCCTGATCAGAGCTCAGCACTTTAATTAAGCTGGTCAGAAAAAGTGAAAAAACTTAAATGGGCTGTCTTAAAAAAGTCCAAAGCAACTTGCACGATGGTTGAAAAGAGAGAAGAAGAAGCAATAATTTGCAGTTGACTGGGCAAAAGAATATATATTTTTTCAGAAACTTGTCTTTTTCTGCACAGGTGACAGCCACTGACCCAGACAAAGATGCAGACCAGGGTGCCATACGTTACTCCATTCATGGCCAAGGTGCAGAGTCACATTTCATGATCAATGACATCACAGGGGAGATGTACGCTCAGCGCACCATGGATCGAGAAGAACGTGCTGTTTGGCGATTTGTTGTCATGGCGACGGACGAAGAAGGCGAGGGACTTACTGGCTTTACGGATGTTATTATCAATGTGTGGGACATCAATGACAATGCTCCAACCTTCTTGTGCTCACCTGATAATTGCCATAGTAACGTGGCTGAGAATTCACCTACTGGAACAATTGTTGTGGAAATGACAGCAGTTGATCTTGACGATGCAGCTGTAGGTCAAAACGCCATCCTCACATACCGGATTACAGAGAATGCACATAATTTGAACAATGCAGAGCTTTTCATTATTGATTCCAGCACTGGCACCATATCTGTGTCAGCAGAGGGTTTGGACCGAGAACTTGCTGACAGCCACCATGTGGTAGTAGAAGCCAAAGATGGTGGAGGTATGACAGGTACAGCCACTGTCACTGTTGTGGTAACAGACATCAATGACCATGTTCCAAAGTTTAAAGAGAACTGGTGTGGTGCTCGTGTTCCTGAGAGCACACATGAGGATGCTTCCCTTCTGGAGCTGAATGCTGTGGATCTTGATGATGGCACATACGGACAGCTGGCATTCAGTGTGGTGGCAGGAGATTCAGAGCAACAATTCTACATGGTTAGTAACAGAATAAAGCAAAAAGGTACTTTGAGACTGAAGAAAAAGGTGGACTTTGAGCAGCCTGCGGAGCGCCGGTTTAACCTCACTATCATGGTAGAAGACTCAGACTTTTCCAGTGTTATCCACTGCTTGATTCTGGTGGAGGATGAAAATGATAACGCCCCTGTATTTACCCCAAGCTCTCACCTGCTCTCCCCTTTGCCCGAGGACATAACTGTAGGAACCAGCATCATTCAGGTGGAAGCCACTGACCCTGACTCAGGCCTGAATGGAGACGTTTTCTACAGCATCCTTTCTAATTCGGATCCCTTTGGACATTTTACAGTCAGCCGTGCTGGTATTGTCACTGTCACCAAGCCACTGGATAGGGAGACAGTGGCAGGTTATGAGCTGGTTGTCATGGCGACAGACCGTGGTACACCAGCGCTGACTGGCAGCGTTACGGTCCACTTGCCGCTGCTAGATATGAATGATAACGGTCCAGAGCTGGAGACAGTCTACACGCCTGTGCTGTGGGAGAATGGTCCAGCACCTCAAGTGGTCTGGCTTAACAGGAGCTCAACTCTACTTCATGTTGTGGACAGAGACTCCCCAGAGCACGGGCCTCCTTTTATTCTATCTCTGCCTTCAGTTTTCTCTGCTGACTTCCACCTGCAGGATCATGGGAATGGCTCTGGCACACTCACTACCCTGCGCAGATTTGACAGGGAAAGGCAGAGCGAGTTTCACTTGCCAGTGATAATGATTGACAGTGGTGTTCCACCGATAACGGCAACAAACACTCTCACCATCACTATTGGTGATCATAATGATAACGCCCATCAGGCAGGAGAGAAAGATGTCTATGTTTATAGCCACAAGGGTGAGTTGCTTGCATTACCCATTTTTCATTCCCTTCTACTGTTTTTTTTGTTACAGAGCTTCACACTGCAGGCAGAGCTTAACTGAAGAAGGGGAAACTTAGGCTACAGCTAAAGGGAAAAGTTATCAGTGCTGTACCTACTCAATGTGATTTGGAATTCATAATTGCGCTTTTACGTTTACACTCTGACTGTGTTTTGTTATGGTAATGATGTCAAATTCTTTCTCAAGCCCTGAGCACATTCTTTCCTTTCCTTCCCTTCCCTATGCCTGAAGCTCATAGGAACATCATTTTATTGTAGGATCATCATTCTTCTGTCTGATTTTGTTTTCCCCTCCAGGTAAGTTGGTTAGGTATATTTCCTTGTTAGTGTTTTGATCCTACGCAGAGCTACATGGCAGTTTTGGTAATTGTTGGAAACAAGAGTGCCGTTACTCATTCAGGCTGCCATTGTTTACCCAGCTGCAGTACTCTGGCACTGCAGGTCGATAATAACATAATCCATAGTGAGATAGCCTCGCTTCCTTAAGCCCCACACTCTCTGAAGTGGAGCACCAAGAGTCTATTCATTCCAGCAGTGGGACTCCACAGTTATGAGCATAATAAGTAGAACAGAACAAGAATGCAAGATAAGGAGAAGGGAGGGACTAAAAGATAAGTGTTGGCATCAGCAGATTCTGTCCAAACTGAATCAATATGTGTGTGTGTGTGTGTGTGTGTTTACCTTGAACAGGAAGGATAGGAAATGCAGCACTAGGGAAGGTGTATGCCCCAGATCCAGATGACTGGGACAACAAGACCTACAGTCTGGAGACAAGTGCAGCCAAGTAAGAGATCCCCAATAAATGCTTAGTTTTCTTCGTCCAAAAAAGTGCTGATCTCTAAATTGCAGCAATGCTAAAATAGTAAAACTTCCAAATCTAATCAGCTAAAATTATAATATTTGAAAATGAAAGAGCATGTAGGCTCAGTACTGAGCCAGCAAGACCTCTTTGAATTATATCACTGCGTTTCAAACATGCACAACCAGTATTTCTCCCAAGATGCGATTTCCTGGCCACTAATATATCCCACACTTTCCATTAAGATTTTAATCATTGTCATCTTCAGTGATTATCATTCTGGAAACTACAATCAAATTCAATCAAACTAAGAAATCTCGATTGAGCACAGCGTTCCAGAGATAAAACAGCCTATACGATGACACTCTGACTACATCAGGGACCTTGTGCAGTTGTTCAGTATTCACACTTTCAAAATCAGATTAGAAATACCAATTGCATATTTGTTATATTCATACAGCAAATTCTGACAGTTACCATGACAACTATTAAGCTCTTTTAGAAGCTTTTGGAGCTAAAGATTTTTTTTCCACTTTTTTTTCCATCTTGGTCAAATTTGTTTGTTCGTTCGTTTTTATTGTGTTTAAATGAATTTACATCCTCTGTTTTTTTCTTTTTTGTCTATGATCTTGCATTGAAGTAGTATTCTCTTACTTAATGTTGCCTCTGTTTCTCTAAGATACTTCAGTCTGAATCAGAGCTCTGGAGTTCTGTCTCTTCGACAAAACCCTCCAGCTGGCAGCTACTGGTTGAGAGTAGGTGTGTCTGATGGGGTGTGGCCTGACGTAATCTCAGGAGTCAGGGTTCATGTCAGGGAGTTGGATGAAAAGGCCATCCTGTCGTCTGCCTCACTGCGTTTGACAGGTAACGTTTGCAGAACACTGGCTCACCTGATTGCATGAATTTGATGTTAATTTTGAATTCTTTGGTAGCTAAAGCTTAGCAGGTGGATAGAGGCTGCATTTCATTTTAGCTCTTATGTCACTGCATGATCCAAGAAGTATAAGTAAAAAAATTGAATAGAAAAGCCTTCATCTTTCAGATAACAAAGAAAGCCAGCTTTTTGTTGACTCTGGTAAATCCTGTTTTGACACTGATGTTGAAAATGACAGCATCTTTCACACGCATGAATAAATTGGTACTTTTCATTTAATGATTATCAAGTTGTCAATCTAGTTAACACTTAAATAACAGGCTGTCAGGAGATTTTTTTTCATACAGGCATTGTTTAACATTTCTGAGCATTGTAAAGCAACCATTCAAAATGCTTGTTCAGAACAGTCTTCTTCTCAGTATTCTTCCACACACTGAAGTTTATGTTAGCGTATTCATTTTTCTGACAGTCTCTAAGATCAAATCAGAGTTATAAAGGTCAATTTAGAAGTGTCAGGTAAAGTCCTTGACATTTAAAAAGCCATTCGGTGAACAGAGTCAAAGGCTGTTATGGATGCCTCTGACTCGGAGTTGTTATCATATTTCAGAGATTAAAGATGACTGCTCACATTTTCCAGATATTACTGGGAGGTTGCACCCCAAATGTGATTGATTTTGCTGTCATTAAATATTTTGTAAAAGACAGTTTGTCAAGATGGTAACTTTATGTCAGTAAGAAAACCAACGATTCTTAAAGGGCTGCCTGCAGACTCATTCACCTTATGGACGACTCCGGGAGGAAATGAATCGATAGAGGGAGATGTTAGGCTACCTCTTGTGCTAATGGAATCAGGAACTTCACGGACTTTGATCAAGTCTGCAGTTGTCATTGACGAGTCAGTAGTTCTTATGTCATGAGCCTCCAATCTCTTTGTCTCCCCAAGGCATTACAGCGAGAGAGTTTATCGACTCCAGCGTCGAAGGGAAGAGTCGGCTGGAGGCGTTCTGGGACTTCCTGTCTGAAACCCTGTCCGTCAGACCAGGAAGTATCAACATTTTCAGTATAGCTGACAGAGAGGAGAAAACTGTAGATGTCTATTTCTATGTGCTAACTGATAATGGCTACTTGCGGCCAGAGAAACTGCACAGTGTCCTCGCAGCACATAAAAAGGAGGTATGTATACCATCCTGTCAGACTGATAGAGATCAGTGTTCATACATCAAGTGATAAACCTGTGAGCTAGTGGGAAAGAGATAACAGGGCTTTTTATCTGGCCTTTTATTCTTAAACCAATTTTCTGTCAGTTTATTGCCTGACCCTGTCATGTCTGTTTGTGTCCTATTCAATTATTGTCAGTGTCTGTCCTTTATCTGTAACTCACTTTCTTTCTTCCATCTTTTCGGTCCACATAAATGTAATTGTCCTGACACTTTACTAGTTTACTGAATGGCTTGTCTTCCTCTTTTAAATTTCATGTAAAGGTATTTTGCTCCTCTAAATGCAGTCTATCAGTGTCTTCTACATGGCACAAAAAGCGGAGCTACAATTTCTTTTTATCTTCTCCAAAAATAATTTACTTTTTTGTCTCCCTTTTTTCTGTTGCAGCTGCAGCCACTCCTCCATGCGAGTGTGAGCCAGGTGCAGGTAGATGAGTGCGTGCATGCTGACTGCAAGACATCCGGAGGCTGCTACTCACAGTTAAGCATCAGTGACTCACCCACCTTGATAGACTCTGGTGCTCTAGCGCTGGTCTCAGTGAAAGTGACATCCTCGGCTGTGTGTGGCTGTGCTGCCAGAGAAATGACCCGCCGACCTTGTTCCTCCTACCCCGGTAACCCCTGCCGTAATGGGGGGACATGCATCGACACACAGAATGGATACAGGTGAGAGGCACGTCTGCAGCTGGGCTTCAGGTGAAATCAATTCTTTAAAGAGGGGAAAGAGAAAACAGTTTCCTGATGTGCTGCGGGCTTTTCTCCTGTGCTTGAAGAATCACTGTAAGAGTGATTACAAATTGTGTCTCGAAAAATGCAAGCATTTTTGACATTTTTTTTATTGTTGTAAGCTAAAAACGTAAAATATCTAACTTTTCTAAAAGCTGTAATCTATATTTCATTGATGGAAGGTTTTTGGTTGTGCAAATTATTCAAAAAAATTGAGCTCTTCATATTCTGTCAAGCATTTATGTTGCATTTTGTAAAACTCATCCAGTAGGTGTTAAAACTTCTGTTTCTATGGTTTATTGCTTTGAATATTTATCTTAAACATTAATAAATACCTTTGGTCAGTATACAAGTCCTAACCTTCAAGTTTTAAACAACTCTGTGGGAGTCTTTTGCAGAAAAAAATGCATGCATTTCATTTTATGCACACACTAATATCCAGATTAAATAAATATAGGGCAAAAGGATTATTTAAATCTACTTCCCTCTACCGTATGCTCACAGCTTCTTAAAATCTTCTTTAATGCCATTTACACAAATATGCCAGTTTGTGCAAGGCCTGATGTCCAGAGACAGAATGTAGCTAACTGTTTTTTATTTTATTTTATTTTATTTTGTTTTATTTTAAAAAGTTTCTGTGCAGTAAACTAAAGATAAACATGTGTTCTTTTAGACAGATATCTCATGAAATATGCTTTACATGCTTTTGAATGCATTCCAGCCATAAAGAATTTAATTTTATTCTTCTCCTTTGCTGAAGGAGCTTAATGGGGGAACCTCAGAAAGGAGCTAATCAGATATTATCAATAAAAAGTGAGAAAAACAGGTGCTGCCCTTTGCAATTTGGATTTCCATTTCTCTCTTAAGTCACATGAAGGAGCAGTGAAGCAGTGAGGTGCTGTTCTTAGCATGTGCATATGTATGCATCAGGCTATACACTCAGCCGAAGCCATTTTTTGCTGCATATGAATCAGTATTCCTGACATATGTTGCCCCTTTGCACAATAAACTGCGACTGGAAAAACAGACCCTTCCAGCCTTGGAACACAGAGCCTTCTTTAGACACTGCATGAAAATAGATGGCTTTGACATTATCAGCAAAACCAGCTTGTCTCACATGCCTGTAGTGGAGAGGACAGGCTGAGATCAACCTGTCCCTTCAATCCTTGCCATCACAATGATTGAAAGGGCTGTTTTTCATCACTAGATGTATATTTTTTTTATACAAATTTTGTTTTTCTATGATTATTAAGATTTGCTATTACAGTCTCCCACACAAAAAAAATTCAAGAGTCTCATGAATACATTTATTTTTCATTTTGTGCAAAAGCAGTGATCCTTAACACAAAAGCCCTAATCAAAGTAGATAAGTACAAAAGGAGGCAATCTTACAAAGTGAGTAACGCCTTAAAATGGAGAAGGGGGCAGTGGAGGATAATAAAAAACAGTCTTGAAAATCAGTGATGGTTTGACACACAGAAAAGTGAGAGAAATAGATTTAATTATCTCCTAACAAAAGGAACGTGATGTGCTCAGCATGGACTGTCTCTGGGGAGTTCAGCGCCGACAGCTGTGATAGATAAGGAATAGACTAGAGTAATGTTGTGTTCATAGCTAATTGATTTAATGTAGAAGTGAATATTCAGGACATTGTTGCTAATGCAAACAATTCATAGATAAAAGTGCTTGTCTTGCTGTCTGTTGACAACCAGCGTGTTCAAACAGAGTCATACCTCTCTGCCTGTGTAAATCAATAAGACTGTCACATATGCTAGCGATTTGACAATGGGAAGATTTCTCCAAGCTCAAAACTGAATGACACTGATTGTTTCTTTCCCCTTGTTTTGTCCTGATTTTTTTTACCCTTTTTTTTTCTTTTTTTGTGCTACAGGTGCCGCTGCCCCCCACAGCTTGAGGGGCCAGATTGTCAGCAGACGAGACTTAGTTTCCTTGGTAACGGCTATGCCTGGTTTCCTCCCATAAGGCCATGCTCTGATAGCCATCTTTCACTCGAGTTTATGACAGAAGAAGATGATGGACTGCTGCTCTACGCGGGCCCCTTGGCCACTCTTTTACCTGGGGACACAGAAGACTACATAGCAATAGGTAAAGAAACAGTCTGAATAATTAAACGGGTTCCAGGAGGGCGTTTGGGATTTAAAATCTGAAACCCAATTTTGTGTGTTTAATTACTGCGCGACAGTTAATCAGCAAGCAAATATGAGGTAAATTTTATGTTTTTGTTTACTGCTGAGGCATATGAGCACTCACTCAACCGAGACATGCAGCAAGAACTTAATGTGATGCTTTAGCGACTGAGCAGTTTCACGATTAAAACTGTAAGTAATAATTTTTCATGTGTCCCCCCCAGTTCATCAGTAGAACAGAAGTTAAACTTTTAAAATGATGCTGTGGCTGGTAGAGATTAATTTGCTCTGTTCAGTGCCAAAGTGTACATAAATAGTAAAAACTCAAAGAATACCAGTTAATTCATTATCACCCACCACCAAAAGGCAAATGAGGATAATAATGTTTTTTCCATGTCTCTGTGTGTTTGTGTGTATGAATGAATTTTAATGAAACTTGCAGAAAGTAATCTTTGAATGTACATCTACAGCTGTTTAAATTTTGGAGCCAACTTGATTCAAGATGGTGGTCTTACCCAACTGACCTTAAAAAACAAAACCTAAAAATTGCTATAACTCAGTCAAATATACAGATATTGTGCTAAGATTGGGTGTGTTAGTAGCTGAGACTAATCCCCAACAATATTATGAGCACAAACAAATTGCACAAGATTTTTACTTAACGTTTTGTCATTAGTGAGTGAGGGTCAATTCTGGCTCACTGTTATCAAAATATCTCATTAACTAGAGGATGGGTTTTAATGAAACTTTTAGAAAAAAATCATTGGATGTACATCTACAACTAATTGACTTTTGGAGTTATACCAGTACAATATGACAACTATGGCCACAGCAAATCAGCATTATCAAAAAATGGCTGTCAGTTTTACAGATAATGAGCCAAAGTTTTATGTGGTAGTTATTGAAAGACATTAAGAACACATACTCTGAATATGCTATCTATTGAGACAATGTGCATAACCCAAAAAAGGGTTTAAAAACAAAAACAACTAGACTTCTATCCTGTAGCTGAAGATGTTTCGCTTCTCATCCAAGGAG